>QMIH01002010.1:44215-93130 GCA_003987875.1 Clarias batrachus
ATACAGTATATCTAAATTGTCCAAAGATACAGATGGACTACAGTCACTAAAACACTAATATTCCTACGAAACAGCATCATGTAAATTTTCACCTGGCCTTTCAGAAATGTTGCAGTGAAAGTCTAATGCATTTTTGAACATGCAGTGATATATGTTTTTGCTCTGTTATAGAAAAGACCCTTGTTTAAAGAGATCCTGTCCATCTTAGAGGCCATGTGCAATGACAGTCAGCTCTCCGATCAGTGCAACTCTTTCCTGCAAAACAAAGCGGAATGGAGGTAAAGTTATTTTATATCCACACACAGTCACACACACGCAGTATATTGTCATGAAACTGCAGGTAACATAGTAATGGAATGTAAACTGCTCATGATCCTGTGATGCCTAAACAAAAAGCAGCTTTATATAATATATGTATTTATGCCATTACATATTTCTCTGTTTAATCACTTATTCTGTACACTGCATATTCCGATAGCTGAATTTCCTTCATATCTCATTGTAGTTGCGTGGTAAGGTAGGCTTATTTGGTGGGATTAAAACATGGACAGTATGAAGCATTTCCACCATGCAGGCTAGGGCTTCAGTGATTTGGTGCTGTGACAGACAGCTGTAGAAGATTCTTGGTGTGTGATGTTATACCTATATTAAGATTGGCTGAAAGAGGCCCCGAAGCAGAACAAGAGATTCCCGTCTTTCAGGTCCTTTTGAGGCAAGGAGAGACTGTGAAAGTAGAAACCATGTTGCCTGGTAACCTTGTAGTCTAAGGGCACATATGAATGCGAAATTCTGTGTGTGATTGTCAAGTAAGTGACAAGCAAGGAAAGCAATTACATGGGAAGTTTGGAGTGGGAGTGGAAGCCTGCCTGGAAGGCGCTGAGTGGGAGGTCCGGGTTGCGTCACATGCTTTTTTTTTATAAATAACTGCTGCAGGACAAAAACTTTTACCCTACCCACTGCCCCCTCTGGTGGCCCTTATGGTGATCACAGCAGTCAAATTAGCCTGAATAATGACTGACAAAAACTAAACGAGGCCACTGCTGATAAGGGTTTTTATGAAAGACAGAGTTTTTCAGTAAAATTATATCATATTTTACAAGAAGAATTTACTTTACTCTGTTATGAATTGAACACAACAATTGCAGTAAAGCCTACCATTTGCTGTCAACAAGGTAATGTTCGTTTGAAGTCCCCGTTCCGCTTTAGATTTTTTCCTTAAGTCATCAGTTTGTTGTCATCCATATTTTTGTAAACTTTCTCTGTAATCATGCCTATTGTTAAAAGCATTATAAAATAGAATTAAATAGTATTGCATTTAAAACTAAAACAGGGTATTTGTTGTAACTATGATTCAGATGAAAGTAATGGCACCTCAAGCACTGTATTAAAAATGTGTGCTAAAAATATAAATTAAACAATAATAAACAATAGTCCTAAAGAGTCCTAGCCCCTGTGATATGTCTGTGATAGTTTTGTTTCTGTGCGGGTTGGTCTCTGTGACAAAGTGCACGTCTGATCTGTTTGTGTGATGTTTCTCTACATTGTAAAGGCGTGAGATCGAGGCGACTCTGGATCGCCTGAAGAAGCTGGAGAGGGACCTGAGCACTAAAGAGCAGGAGCTGAAGGAGAGAGAGCGCCGCCTCAAGATGTGGGAGAAGAAACTCATCGAGCAATCCAACACTCCCGTGAGTCCCCTGTTCTTTTGCACTCACTCATTTTGCACCTCATCACCTGCCACCTTTCTCACACATGTGCACTCACTCCATGTAAGGCAAGAGGTAAATGTTTTGTGAAAAGCATCCTTTGGTTTGGTTTGTGCTGCTGCTCTGCAGAGCATGCTGACAGATATTACGCTCGATGTGTTCACATGGCCTGCTCCAGAATGCTTGCATTGCACAAATAGGGAGACAGTAATAAGCATTTAGTGGCACAAACTTGTTGTTTTTTTTTCTCTTTCACATTTCACCTGGTGCTATTCTCTATGGGAATTCCTCTATCATTGTAAAAATAAAAAAAATAAATGTTTTCCTCTTTTCTATCTTGTATTTGAGTTTCACTATTTCATTATGTCTATTTGTCTATTTAATCTTCTTCTTTTAGTTTCCCATCTCATTTTGTCTCATTTATCCTTTCTCATTTTTTCTGCTTTTTCTATCTCCCTTGCCTTTTCCACCCTCCTCTTAGCTTTTTGCCCCCCTGGCCACTAAGATAAGTTCGGAGTCATTTTTTGAGACTAAGATGGAGGAGTCAAAGAGCTCGGAGCTGTCGTGTGAGATAAGGGGCCGCTGTAACGGAGAGCTGGGCGCTTTCGCACTGCAGGCTGTGATGAAAGGCTTCGAGGATGTGTTCAGCCTGGACAACCCCTCTGCCCCTGTCCAGCACTCAGACATGCAGGTCAGCATGCAGGCCACGCAGAATTCCTCCAAGACCTGCTCTATGCGAGAAGGACACAAAATCAGCATGGCTGCCTTTAGCTGGTCCGACGACAGTGACAGCGATTGGGAGTAGCTCCTCTGCGTTGATTAGCTGGCTTTAAAAACTGTGTTCTTTTACCAGCTTTTCTCACTATTCACACGAGTATAAATGATATTACCCATAATTAAAAAAATGTGTTTTCTATAGGTTTTTAGATCTATTTGTAGGAAATAGTCCTGATATTGTATTTACTACCCTTTTTTAGTTTATTTTTCTAATAATAACACTGTGTTTTTTTTTTTTCAAAACACAAACTTTTTTGAGTTATTAATATAGAGAAATGTCAGATTGAGCTAAGAGGTGATGGTAATAATTGTTTTCCACTCCTACATATGGACTGCATTAGCCCTGCCGGTCCTACGCCTACACAGTCCTTATGGATGTCATTTATGGCAAATGAAGTGGACGTATAGCAGCGTGCTGAGGGCTGAGCGAGCCGCGTGACAACCTAGTGAAGATTCGTCGCTTTTATGATGAAGTGACATTTTGCTGACATTAAGATTGGCCAATTTGAGCACTGAGCCTGGTAGATAGTCACATACTGTAGGCAAAAAGGCAAGAGCGTGTGAGAGAGTGAGAGAAAGAGAGGGAGGGAGTGAGAGAGTGAGTCCCTTCTACAAAACTTTCATGAACTACTGAGCATTACTGAGCAAACTTGTCTTTGTGTTACTAAAAAAAAAATCTTTGTATTGGATGGGCCAGAAAATTTACACAATCAAGAACTGAACATAGATATGTTGCCAGAAGTATTTGTTTCTGCATATTTTCATGAATTTGATAAAGTGTAGATCTGTATAAATTACTGTCTAATTAAAAGAATGCATACTAATAAGTGCATGATTTATCAGGGTGAATACAGATATGATCTATACACAGATATGAATATAGGTCACACTTTTGCTTGTGTTCATTAAAACACAATGAAATGTTCACATTCTTATATTTGTTCCTTTTATGTTCTTAATTGGAGTGCCCCTGTTTGTAGTATCACATAATTATTATTATTATCATCATCATCATTATTATTATTATTATTATTATTATTGTTACTCAGACTTCAATGATGTTTGCAAATGAATTTAGAACTTATTACAACATGCATTAACATATAATGAACACATTTAACATACAAACACACACACACACACACACACACACACCGATCAGCCATAGCATTAACAAATCATTAACACATTAACAGTGATTATCAATTATAGACCAGTAAACTGGTTACAGGATCATGGCCACCCAAGCTAACAGGGACAAAAGGCCAGCCTGTCTGTTGTGCTGCCATGATAGAAAGGCACCACAACAACCAGTGCACCACAGCCATCCGTGCCCGGGTCCGAGCAAGCATGGAGAACAAGGCAACTGATCGGGCCGTCAAACTCCAGTCAGATCAAGCATGCATGGGTTGTGAGAGACAAACTGATCTCGTCCCACAGCACCCAGACGATCCAGAAGTAACAGACACCACAGCACACACCCAGTGGTCTGGGGGCAAAAGGGGAACCTACACAATGCTGGGCATGCTTTGCAGTGTTATGGCTGATTGGTATATAATGTTTGTCATTTGTATTTTCCGTTTGTCTTAGATCTAGCGTTTTCTTTTGACATTATACTATTCATATTCTGTTTTCCTTCTGCCTTTTGCAATAAACTTTGTCACAAACATTATGCTTAAACTTTCTTACTTCAATATAATTTTTTTTTTACTTTGCATGAATCTAATACAAAGCTTCTGTTTTTCTGTTCTATTTTTGGAGTTTTAATCATAAATGTAAGCATATGATGATTAATAGGACATGGTTTCTTGAGACAAATGTGTCGCTACTTAAATACTGACTATACACAGCAGACCCCCCCACACACACACACACACCCCCACATACATATACAGTATACCAGCACATACAGCAACTGCTTGTTTGTTTGTTTTTTTAGATCCAAAATGGCAAAAAATCTTTTGGGGTTGCATTGATGTGCCCTTGAATAATTTCTATTTTCAATGTGATCTCTGGATGTGATGTGTGGAAGTGCTCCTGCGGTGTCAACTGAGCATAAGGTCGATTCATAGCCGTGTTCTCTCGTATAACACCAGCAGGACAAGAGTGCACTCTGCACCCTGCTGAACTCCGCTGAGCTCCTAAAGGAATTTCAATTACAGAGTCATTTGTGCTGACTGTCTCCACGCCTCCCTTCTTCCCATCTCTTCTTTGTCAACAGTCTGCTTTCCATCCTTATGAAACCATGAATGCCAGGTGTGAAATACAAGATGGCTGCTTGAAATGCACTATGTCACTCTAATTAGGAAAATGTACGTCATCGAGCTTTGCCGAGTGGCACGTGTATAAATTCTCATTTTGTTTACAATAATCCACTGATATGAGCCCTAGATATACCGTAGTAGATGGTGGAGTTGAAGGCTCCATATTTTTTCATTTGACATTTTTCCTGCACAGATTGCTGAATCATTTTGATTTCCCTCGCCAACTTTTTGCTCAGCAGTGTTCTTGTGCTATAATACTACCTGCTAATAATGCGATTTGTGTTTTGACTGGCATTTGCCTTTGAACACCTATGTCCCCCTGGAGTTTGTTAGGACATTTCATACAAAAGTGCTGCATATTATGTGTAGTGTGCATTTTCGCTTCATAAAGAATTGACAGAATTTATGTTAACTTTCATTATAGCATTTATGTAGTAACTTAAAACCATTCTGAAATAAGCGTTCGCTGTTTGTATGCATTACTCTCTCTTTTTCTTTATAGCTGCTCCCGAACCTGGCCATCCATTTCTGGACAGAGGAACATGTGGTCAGTATCCGTGTTAAATATGCATTATAATATTTTATTTAATTAGGTGGCGCTTGTGTTCTGTAAAATTCCTCAGTAGTAGTTTAATATGAAACAGTTTAAATACTGGATAAACAGTAAAAGCATCAAATAATGACAGTAAATAAGATAATAAAATTTATTGTGTTATGTTCCACATATGTTTGTTCATTAATACAAAAGGTCGATATAGAAGTCGGTTAAAATGATTATTTATATGGTCTTCAACATCTTACAATTCACCCAGCACCTTATGGATGTTCTCAGTTGTGAGGGCTGTAGTATAAAGACGACAATGTTCCTGGAGAAAAAGATGATGTTCTAATAAATTTATTTACTTATATTGCAAAATAATCAATGTAATTATTTAACACAACAGGACATAGGACTTGAGAATTGTAACAGGCTTATTTACTAAAAGGTCCTCCATTTTACAGTACTTCTGGATGTCACAGATTTTCGGGACAGGTAAGACGTTCTCATAAGCTAATTATTTATTTCATAATTTTAATTTGAGAAATATTCATGTTTACCAGTCATGTAGTTTGAGTACGATTTCTTGCTGTATGTGTGTGTGTGTTTGTCGTTGTAGAGTGTGAGATGCAGGGCTACGCTGATGTCTTTAAGAAGAACCATATCACTGGACGCAGGCTGCTGCTCCTCACTGAGGCAGATATGAGGGACATGGGCATCTCCTCTAAAGGGCATATCATACATCTGAAGGTAGTGTAGCGAAGTAGTTGCATGAGAAAACTGTCTGAAAAGTGGCTTGTTGTAATGGCATGATCAGGGAAAAACACATTTAGGTTTATGAATTATGTGTAAACTAATTTCTTCACACTTTAATGTTATGTCAGAGGGTGGCACAGTGAGGTAGTGGTTAGCACTGATGCCTCGACCTCCAAGATTGGTGGTTTAAATTTTATCCCCGTCCTGTATGTGTGTGTGTGCGTGTGTGTAGTGTCATGTTCTCCTTCAGTTGGTTTTCCTCTGTGTACTCCAGTTTCCTCCCACAGTCCAAAGGCTGAATGGTGTTTCCAAATTGCCTGTTTAGTGTGGTTGGCTGTGCTTGTTCCCTAAATTCCCTGGGATATGCTCCAAACGTTCCTGTTACATACGATGTACGGTTATATAATAGCTTTGAGGCATGCAGTTATAGGAAGTGTGAGGTGTTACGTAGAAAGGCTAGGGTATTATTAATTTTTCATTAATAATATATTTTTTAAATGACACATTTTTCATTAATAATAACAAAAAGTACAGCAGTTACAGAAAAAGAATCAGCTTTGCATTGGTAATAGTTTTTAAAAAATAGTATTAAATTTCACGACCCCATCTTTCATTCTGTTCCTTTAACAGGACAGTGTTTTATTCCTTTTATATTGCAATTCTGTGTTTTAGTTGAAAACCTTTTCTCATCCAAATATGAAATTCTCTGTTTATGAATCATTCGGACAATTTATATTCTGAGTGTATCTGTATCTAACTGCATCATGTATCATGTTCATGAGGGACAACTTCATTCTTTTTCAGACTGAAATTGAAAAGTTAACAAACGATTACTTGGCCCTGTTCCATTTCCCACCATTAACAAAGGTATGGCCAGGTTTGATTAAGATATGCTTTTCACAAAAATTTCCAATTACGCCGAGTTTTATATTCTGTGTAACTGTGAGCCTTACCTGGATCTTTTTAGAAAAGTAGCACATTTTTATGTGTTAATGATGTAAACAGAGTTTTGCTTGTTGAAATGTCTTTATGTCCTCTGTCAGGATGAATGGGACAGAGAAGAGGAGAGGGCAAGCTGGAGGAAGACTGTTAATTTGGAGCTGGTGTTTGGTTATCACTGGAAACCAGGAACAGGTCCACAGGTACGGCAGATGACTGACTCAAAGGCAACTATGACATATTTGTGCAGACAGGAATTACACTGAAATTTTTCCACAGATCCAATTGCACCACATTTATAAAACCTTGTTTATAAGTAAGTAGGGTTTAAAATGACATTTATTTCTGGTTTTAGTCATTTTGTACACTTAGACCATGAGGTAAAATACACTCACTTACTCACTCATCGTCTTTACCGCTTAATCCTGTACACGGTGTAGCGGGGGGCCTGGAGCATATCCCAGGAGACTAAGGGCACAAAGCAGGGTACACCCTGGACAGAATGCCAACCCATCACACACACATACACACTATGGGCAATTTGGGAATGCCAATTAGCCCAACAGACATGTCTCTGGACTGTGATAGGAAACCGGAATACCTATAGAAAACCCACCAAGCACGGGGAGAACATGCAAACTGGGAATCGAACCCAGACCCTGGAGGTGCAAGGCGACGATGCAAACCACTAAACCACTGTGCCTCCTGAGGTGGAATACATTTCGAAAATAATTTATTTGATAAAGATTGATCACCTGAAAAAAAGATATGTTTGCTAAAAATCAGAGAAGGAGAGGTTTAAGCCTCAATTTGTTACACTGTGGTGTAAAAATAATATACAACTTGAATTAAAATAAAACCTTTAAACACTTTATAAATGGGAAATTCTTAATTATCTCTATACACACTCAAATGTTTAAGAATTTCTTGTGTGTGTTCTCTTAAAAATATGATATATTTTAAAATGACAAATTTAAAATACGACATTTGCTAACTGCTTTATCATTGGGGGGCACTTGGTTTATTTGAATTTAACCTCTTTATTAAAACGGATCTTCAGAAGGTACAGGCCTTAAGGTGCACATTTGCTTTCCACAGCCAGACATCCACTACCTTCATATTAAAGTTTTCAAACTGCTGATTCATATACAAGCTTACTTTATTTTTTCACTTCCCACCACAGATCGTGTGTAGATAATGTTTTTGCATTCATTATTCTGAATCGTTATTTGTGCTGTGGCGAAGACTGAGGCCTTTTGTTCCCTGGGTGACGACTTGTCATCAGTGTATAGAGCCGAGACTCTTTAGGATGTCAAGATGGCGACACTTGCCTTGAAGTTGCTATTTCCTTAAGTAAAGACGCCTGTTATTCTCCCATCAGCTATTGACCACAGTCTCGCTAAGCATTTTTTCCTGTTTGTAAGACTGATTTTTTCCCCTCTATCCCCTCCTTAAAAAATAAACAAAAAAAGATAAATAAATCTTCCGTCTAGAGTGATACATAGCATCCACCCCCTCTTGCTTGCAAAGGCTTTGTTCAGGTCTCAAAGAGGGGAGAAAGGCCGCTTCTCCACTTGCTGCTTGAATTTAATCAAAAATGGCCCATTTAGCCAGAAGTCATTTTCTTTTTAAAAGGCAAATGTTATTTAATCTTTCAGCTGTTCATTGTCCCATCATAAATAGTCCCCTTTCAGTGCGTGCGGCGGGGCTGAAGCGAGGCCGCTAATTGCCTCCCATTTCTCCTGACATGTGGTGGTTTAGTGGGGAGGAAACTCAGCAGGGAGAAGGAAACAGGAGGCTGAGAAAATGAGAGCTAATTATTTTCCCCTGCCTGGTGTCAGGCTCTGTGTCAGCCTTGTTTTTACAAACTGGAAGGTTCTTTTGGACTAAATAAAACAAACCCGCTCTGCTCACTTTTCCCCGCTCTCTCCTTCTCTGTCTTCCCCCGCCCTCTCTCTCTCTCTCTCTCTCATCCTCTCTTTCTCTCTCTCTCTCTCTCTCTCTCTCTTTCTCTATCTCTATCTGGCGGTGTCATGGTAGCAGCTGCACTTCTCAAAGACTAAATGAGGGGCCTGCGATTGTGCACTGGCCATCTGACAGGCAGCGAGTGTGCTGTTAATGAGGATATCAGCGCTGAGTCGAGGGAAAGGTGCTGAATTATGTATGAGGCGTCATTAGACGCTCGCTGCGCTGGCCGCCATCATGGTGCATTGTTTCTGTCGGCGTGATTAGGCCAGGCCCAACCGCGCCAGGCCAAGGCGCTAGCAGTCTGTTCCAATGAGGAGGAGTCTGGCACCTTTACAGGAAGACATGGCTTCTGACATACACACACGGAGGACCTCTGACACTGCTGCTTTGAGATCCATCCAGCAAACACACACACTCAGTGCTAAACACAAAACACACCCTCAGAACACACACGCTCATCCATGGCACACTCCTCATTTTAACACTCACACCACACACTTGTGAGGATTTAAAGACGTGCGTTAGGGCTCTCCTGTGATGTGTCCACCTCTGATCTTAGTACACAGTAGATTGGCTTGCAACAGGAACAGTGTGTTTTAAGTAATGACTGGTGAATGGCGCTCACGCTTGGCAGAATGGAGGAATCATTATTGCTCTGTCAGCATGTGCTCCGTGTCCAAAGCCAGCCAGCACTTTATAACATGTCCTCTGATGAGGAGCACATTTGCATTAATGATGAGAATGAGAGTGGATGTTTTAAGCTCACTTGCACATTTTGTTTTCTTTTATTGTGGCTTCTTTTATGGTTTGTTCAGATTTTTTCCCCTTTGTTTGTGTATTCAGTTAAAATTCCTTGTTGTATCATTTAGTTGGTGATAATGAGCAATATGCTTGGTTGGATGATGCACTGGTTATTCCCATATGCCAATATCCGTACTCATTTCAGTATTTGACTATTTGGTCAAGTTTTGAGGCGGAAAAAAAAATCCATAATGACAAACAGCATTGTATATAGATAATACATGGAGAATGCTGGGAAATTAGTAGTTAATATTGCATCTAACTTCTATATAGATCTCTATTTGGAACAGCTATGGCATGGTGGTACAATAGGTCATGTAACTGCCAGTGGCTCTGAATGTGTTTTGAACTCAAGTTTGTCACAAGGTATGTGCAAAGTTTTTGTGCTTTTACATTTATGGCTTTTGGCAGACGCCTTTATCCAGAGAGACTTACCTTTTATCTCATTATTCATCTCAGCAGTTGAGAGTTAAGGGCCTTGATCAAGGGCCCAGCAGTGTCAACTTGGTAGTACTGCGACCTTTCCCTGCCCCCAATGCTTTCCCCATGCCTGTGAGTTTCCATGTTCCATATTCTAAAAACATATAAATCAGTGGATTTGCTATGTGCAATTACCACTTTGTGTGAAAGAATATATACAGTGCCCTGCTGTGGCCTGGTCTATACACTGGCCATATACTACTGAGGTATTCCTACCTCATGACCAGTGTGCCTTGAATAGGGTTCAGATCGACCAGAACCTTGACCAAGACAAAGTAGTTATTGAAGATAAATGAATACACAAGCTATACCAGTTTATTCTGTCCATATGGAGAGAGACAGAAAATATACATCTTTGTTTGAATTTTCCTGGTCAATTTAGTTACATGTCGGCAAACACTTTTTCAGTTTTTTTTTATTTTTTAGTCAGAATAATATTGTTTTTTGTTTGCCTATTTGAATAGCATTAATTAATTTTTTTTATTTAATTAGAAATGTAAAATATAATATACAAAACATTTACATTTAAACAGTTACAGTGTTTATACTAAAGAACTAAAACCAGTGACCCATTTTGCTAAAGTACTTCTGTAGATCTATATCCTGTATATACCCTGCAGATTGCATGTGGTTTTCTGCAGAGTAACAGTTATATGAGCAGTATGAGATCTGTACTTGTGATAGCAAAAGGATATTTGCAGTCTAGAAAGTATTTAATTGGATAAGTACATATGTACTAATTACATATTTCCAGATTGAGTCCACAAATGTTCATCATTTTCCCAGAAAATATACACAACTTAATATAAATGTATAAGATAAAATCCTATTTGTGGTACATTTCTGTTTATAAAACCACTGGAAAACAGCACTGAAACTACAAGTCTGATTTCTGATTCTGATTATTCTGGATAGTGTTTATTGTACCAGTGAAGCTTGGAAATGGGGGGCAATAGTGGCTCTAGCAGTTGAGGCACTGCATAGCTGATTGAAGGGTCAGAGTTTCAAGCCCCACTACCACCAGGTTGCCACTGCAGGGCTCATAACACAATGTCCATACACAGTATAATCATTAGCAACTAAGATGCAGGGCATTCTCAGTGTCAGTCCCAAGCCTGTAGAAATGGGTTGGTTGGACAGGAAGTGCATCCTGTGTAATGACTGGGCCAATAACATCTTATGTGGTGAACCCAAGAAAAGGAGGAAGGCAAAAGCAGACACTTTTTTCCTTGGGATTTTTCTCCTAAACTGTTAGGACTCCTAAATATTAAATCAGTTCCATTTGGAAACATAATCATCAAAGTATTAGCTCACTACTTTTAATATAAATACAGTTTGCTCAAAACAAAATTCACATTCCTGAATTAGGCATATGATATAGTACTACAAATAATAGTATAGGATAGGTTTAATTATATAAATGTAATTTTCTTAAATAAAATTATGAGATTCCCAAACAAAACTCTTAATCTATATACAAATATTGTGGATTCATTTTTTTTTTTTTTTTGCCCTTGACTATTCTTTTCAGTTCTTCCTTTTCCTCTCCTTTGCTGTGGCACAATTTTTAACTGTCACTGCTTCATTCACTCACTCAATAATGTGTGCATTATTAGTGAATGGGACAAACATCGCATGAACCCACATTTGCAAATGTACTGTACATGTTTCCACTCTGGCATGTGTATGACATTAAGAGATTTTCTCATACATATGAATGGGTAGCAAAGTACTGGTCTCTAGCACTGGGGAAATAATAATAGGCATCTCTGATCAGATGTACAATAATCATGACAGACCCATAGCATTAGTTATATGACATTTACACTCTGGTGCTGCATATAGAGGCATATGTTGGATAACTTGAGCATAAATTGTATTATCTTATGGAATGTTCATTAAGCATATTGCAGCATACTGTTTTTGTTGCAGCTTGTTTATGTAGTTTTAAATATAAATACTGGTAGAATAAAATTATATAAATTCTGTCATTGGTTGTCTTTGGTTAACCTGATTTTCCCCACGTTCTAATTTTCCCCAGTGGAGGCTGCATGTCAGCAGCCTCCACTGAATTATTATGAATTATAATGAGCGTGTACATATGTGATGTATGGGTCGATCTTGGAAACACTGGATGTGAGGCAGGAAAACAGCCTGAATGTGACGCCAGTCCGTTTCAGGGAACCATACACACACACATTCATTCACACCTAAGGGCAATTCTTAACATAGCTAATCAACTACTGGCATGTTTCTGGAGAGTGGGAGGAAAGTGGAAAGACACTGGGAAAACATGGAAAACTCCACACAGACTACACAATCTCAGAATTGATCCTTAAGCTGTGACCTTCTACACTATTATGTCACCCAGATATGACAATCACACTAACCTTTATATACAATTTTTAAATTGATTTTATGTAACGCCCATCTTGCATATACCAGCAAACTATCGGACATCTCTGTTGTTTATTGTACTAAAATGACCTACAGGAAGTGTTACGTAAGCATTCGTCCTTTTCTATAAAACACAGCGTTAATGTTTATACAAGTTTTGACTGAAAAATCCTCAAGAAAGCATATAATTTGCCAAGAACTGAGCACAGCTTCTGAATACCTTCTTTTGTCTTTGCCTTTTTCAGGACTGCAAGTGGAAAATGTACTTGGAGCTTGATGGAGATGAAGTTGCTTTGACCTATATCAAAGATGTCACATTTAATGCAAACAGAGCAGATGTGGACGTTTCAAAGATGACCAAGGTACATCTTGTGTGTGCCTTTTTTTTGTATCACACGACATACTATAGGTTGTGAGCTGATGTATGAAATTGTGTGTACTTTCTCTTCTCAGCCACCATTTGTAATGGAGAAATGGATTGTTGGGATATCTGACAAACAGACTGTTGACTGCACTGTAAATTATGAGGTAACTGAAAAATAAAGAAACAACCTTTTTTTTATTATTAATTAATTAATAAGAACAAGGGACATAACATATCTCTGCAAACATCCTCAGAATTTTGCTCTTCCACACAGTGATATAAACTTCACAAACGGCAAAATTTGTAGTAAAGTGAGTGTACCTGCCTCTCCTCTTTACTGGCCCAAAAAAAGAATCGGCCTTTCCGTTACACTTCACTTGGATTGCTTGATTTAAGCCATTAAACCTACAGCCTGTTCAACCACATTGAGTGTAGTGTGGACTTTTCTCACATATATCTATCTAGTCCTGTCAAATCTGCAGTAGGGCACTAGAAGAAGATTGTAGGGCTTGGTTCCTGTTTGGACCTGTGCATAACTCACCCTGTGCTTATTGTCTTATCAGAGTGATGTCAGGTCTCCAAAGAGCACAAGGCATGTGCACTCAGTGCGGTGGAGCCTGGTCAGTGGAGCAGATGAAATCAGAGCTGTGGAGCTGCTCATAGAAACGACGCCAACTAACGGGGAGGGGAACTACAGGAGTAATTCCAACTCTGGTAATAGTAATCTTTACTTGTTAGAATTTTTACTTTTTTGGACAGTATGAGTAAGGGGTTTAAAATTAGAGAATGATTGTCTTAAAATAGAGGTCTTACTAGGGTCTGTATGGGTATGGAATTAATTGCGATGTTCAGAGTAGTAAAGAGACTTAATACAGCTTGTGAGGAAATAGATTTCAAACTGTAAATTTAAATCTGTTTTTGCCATTCTGGCATATACTCCTCATTTTCCCAATGCAGTGTAATATAGTTAAGTCCTTAAGTATTTGGACGGTGACACAATTAAATTTTTTTTCTTCTGTACACCATTTACAATAAACCAATCAAGCTAGTTGTGTAGACTTTCATATTTAGTTCATGGGGTTTAGAAAATACATTGTATTGACTGTTTAGAAATTACACCCATTTTTATGCAGTTCCACCAATTTCAAAGGCTTGATGAGCAGGTTGATGAATAGTTGTGGCCTATTTTGAATTATTTTATGACAAATTAGAAGACAACTGGATAACTGGAGTGGATGCCTACAGAATTCTTATCTTGGTGAAAAACCCCACATAGCATTTAGCCAAGTCTGGGGGGAATAGGCATATCATTGTTAAAGTTCACAATGAATAGAAGACCTCATGAATATAAATACAGGGTTTATCTCAAGATGCAAATCAGTGATAACACTCAAGAACCAAAAGGACAGGTTAAAACAAAAGAGACAAATATGGAGAAGGAAAGTAAAGATTAATGTTAGAAATTCTACTTCACCATTTGTTAAAGACCATGTGTTATGGCATAGGCATGTATGGTTGTCAGTAGAGCAAGCTCATTGGAGTTTATTCATGTAAGTGCTGATAAAAGTAGCTGGTTGAATTGTGAAATGTACAGAGCTGTACAGAATATTGTGTCCAGATTCACTCAACTGCCACAAAACAGATAGGACTGTGCTCCATAGTACAGATGGATAATGCCCCAGTAGGGCACAAGTTCTTCATAAGGCATGACATTGAATGTTCTTACAGGGCAGAATCAGTCACTTGACCTTAACCCAATTGAGCATGCTTTTCACTTGTGAAAGAAAGACCCACAAACAGCAACTAAGCAAAGCATTTCAAAGGAGGATTTCATGCTGTTTAAGGATTCCTTACTTCAGGCCATCACAAACTACAAAGTATTAAAAACTATCCTGATAGTTTGTTCAATTATGTATTACTTATTACTTACTGACTGTGTAAAGTTTATAAACTACATAATCATAATATGTGCACATGAGAATCCAATTCATATGGCCCCATTCTTTTGGAAAGACATTGAATTTGAATTCAGAATGGGTGTAGTGATTTGTCCTCATTCAGCCAAAAGAGCGTATATGAAGCCACGCTCTGGTATCAAATGAGGAGGCCTGACTGAGTGTGTTTTTCAGTTCATCCCATTGTTGTTCAGTGGGGTTGAGGTCAGAGCTATGTGTAAGCTAGTTGTGTTATTCTATTCACCTTTATGGTTTAGCCTTGTAAAACCTCTCCTCATGGACCTCGGCATGCTGGCTCAACCCCTTAGCTTCAGCAATGGAAAATTATAATGCTACAGCATACAAATATGTTGTATACTATTAAATGCTTCCAATTTTATATGCCAACAGTTTGGGGAAGTCCCACATATGGTGATGGTCAGGTGTTCAGAAAGGTTTGGCCATATAATATAGTTAAACAGAAAAATTGTACTTGTGCTAGAGTACTGTATAGATGATGAAGTGCTAGGCTGCTAAGTCAGTCATATACTGCCCCTAATTAATTTGCTGACTTTTGTCAATTGTCAGATGTAATGTTTCAAAATCACTGCCTGTAGTCCAGCTAGCTCACATGGAATGAAAGAAATTTTGGCATCCTTTAATTCACTGGATAGTTTATCCAACGCCAACTTCTGAGTATGAGTAAGGTTGGAATACCTCTGCCTCGTCCAATCAGAAATTAATATATTGTTCGACTGGACCTGAAAGATTTATAATGTCCCTGGTGTACTGTATTGATCTCTGTGCCTCTGGAAACCAGGTATATGTATAATGGACAAATCAGTAATAAAGGAAAATACTCTGCTAAAACTTCAAACATGTTCAAAATGACATGTGTTTGTATCCCATAACCAGTGTTGGGGGACGTTACTTAAGTAACTAATTATATTACAAAATTACTGTCATTAAAAAGTAATCAGTTACATTACAGCGTTACTTTCTGATGAAAGTAACTAGTTAGAGTACTTTTCCATTGCAGAAAATTAAAACTCCTTTGTGATTCCTCATGTATGTTGTTTTAGTCAAGACCTTTATAATTCTTCTACCATCATCACTCAACAAAGTTTGGCCCATAATCTGTTAACTAGTAATACCTCTATCTCATCTACATGGTTTCGCGCGGTGGCCGTAAGTACGGTTCATCATGATTCACCGCAAGTTTTGGCGCTGTGATTATGTTCCTATCTTTCCTCGCGTCGGTCCTCACAGGCCTTGCAGAACTTTGTGCAATTTCAGGCGGTCACTCGCGGCGGCTCACAGTGTCTACCACCGCTTCTCACTGCGAGTCAAACCGCATAGGTGAGATAAGGGTATAACAGCAGGAATAATAGACAAGGGGACAGCTTATCGGGGACGGGGCTTGTAGGACGACTTTCACACAAACACTAACGGAATCACTGCTGTCTGGCTCACGGATACATAAATTGTCTAAATAACGGGTTACATTTGTAATTTGTACATGCAATCGTCTCCTTTGAAAAGTTATGCACTGTAAAACGTTCATAACAGCTCTTTGAAATGCTGTAAATTGGTGATTTTTAAGGCGAAATGAGGAGGGTAACACTTTTGGATTTGCTTTCCTGGGATGGTCTTCATGAGAGCCTGTTCCATCATGGTGCTTGAGGTTTTGCAAATGCACTTGACAATACTGTTCCAGAACAGCTGACCTTGTCTTAAAATAACAACTGACTGTTATTGTTGCTGTTGATGATGATGCCGCTTAATTACCTAATTCCTTTTTTTTTCCTTTTCAAAAAAATATTTACGTTTAGACATATCCACAGCTGTATGTTCAGCTTAGATGGCCCAAAACTGTTTAGATGATATGAAAGAAGTCATAAAAGCAAAAGAAGTTATTAAAGAATATTTATATATTAAATGAATGATAATGACATAACGAATAATCACAGTGATAGTGACAATGAATAAACTTCTGTCAAACACACAATGTTTTCACTCAATTTACTTTTTTTTATTATCTCACAGGTGTTGACCCTCAGTGGATTTCCAGTCTGAGATCAAAACAACTCAGAGAGAACCTAGCCCAGGAACGACACAGTGCCACTCCAAGCAGCCACTCAGACAGCATGACCCTCCCGCAGTTCCTCTCTGCGTTTGGTAATCAATCATCATATGCTGCAGCTTTACGAAGATCACCTAGTCAGAGTCCACTTTCACAATTGGCTGATTCCCGAAGCTCCTCTCCTACACTTTCAACCAAACTCTCCTCATTTCACCTGGGTTCAAAGGGTAGCAGCCCTTCTAGTACGACTTCAGAGAGCACATCAGAAAGAGACCGCTCTCATAGGAATAAACATATGTCAAACTACCAAAGAAAGAGTTCCTATAGCTCTCTCAATGTGCCTGGAGCAGGAGAACGGAGATTTTTTAGAGGGGGTAGCCATATGTCTCATGGCAGCTCTAGAGGCGGACGACACCGGCCCAACTACGTAGTACCACAGAACCAATCACAGATAATCCCAGGACTGGCAACAGCAATAGTAGGAGAAAAGCAGAAAGAAGAGCTAGAGGATGCCAAAGCTATAGAAGGAGGATGGATTAAGGTAGAGCGCAAGAAGCCTCACAAACAGGACTATAAGCAGCAAGACCAAAGACAGCTCAGAGGCCGTCCACGAAAGGGAGGAAAAGGGGGGCGTGGCCGGAGCTGAGGGTTTTTATGCTGTGATTACACCAAAGAAAAAATTTTTTTTTTTAGCTGGAATCATGGTATAGGTATAATAAGAACTGTTTTGCAAATCATTATATAAAGAAAACTCATGATCAATTGTAGACATTGCAGTCAGAAAAAAGAAGAAAAATGGAAAAGATTAAACATTGAAAGAATTGTAACAAGAGCTTAAACCAACTAAAAATCTTGATTTAACACTTCCAGATCCAGTTACATTCCACATTGTGGAAGACAAAGCTGTGAATGTTAACAACTCAAACTTTTACCAATGGTTTTTTAACTAGTGTCTGTGAGCCAGTAAAGCAATTTCTATGTTTATTGTTAATTTTTTAAAAACAAATTTAAGCAAATTAACCCAAAGATGGAAGCTATGGACTACAGAAGTAGGTCTGTATCTGAAATGTATTTAAATATATTGTACTGTATATCTGTAGGTAACGGTCAGGTGTACTGCAGTTAAGCATGGGTGGAAACATAATTGCTGTCTTGGACCTTGGCACTGACCAAGGGACTATTTATCTTTTTATTATTATACTATGTTATATAATATATTGTCAGCTTGTGACAAGGGTCTTTTCCAACACTCAAGAACTATGAATGCTGTAATACTACAAACTACTAATATTGTTTGGGATTTAAATTATATTAATGCTGGTGCACACAATGAATACTACTACCACTATAACACCACTACCAAACTAAAGGAATACAGTTTTATCCTCAGGTTGCAATGTTTGTGAGAATATTTTTATATAATTTTGTCAAATAAATTGACATTGTACCGTCAAAATAAATATGTTTTTTAATGACGTTTAGTGTGTGTATGTGTGTGTTACCATATGTAAAATATGTTGGTCGCGCGCTTCACGCCTCTTATGTAAATCTAATGATGTTTGGCGCCACCGTGGAGGGTCCTGAAAGGATGCCTTCGTAAGCGTGCGTTTCTCTTTCATCTGCAACACTCCTTCAATATCATTTGGTGTTTGCGTCATACACTTGTATTGTAACATCAGAGGCATGGGCTTGGACAAACACTATTTAGTGTGTTCGTCATGTGGAGTTATTTTAGAAAGTTGTTAGGCATCTTGCAGGACTCTGCCGTGGCGCGAACAGGACCACGCCTCCCAAGGTTTCCCGCGAACTTCCTCAGCGTGTGTCCTATAGCAAACTCTCTCCTTCTCATATTTTACTCAGAGCACACACACCAGCAGCAGCAAACTCTAGGCAGAGAAACATTCACAGAACAATGCGTCCTAAGGTATGTCAAAGTTTTTGTCTTTTGTGCCAGCTTCGAAGTGCTGTTTCTTTTACAATCCTTATACTGTTTCTTAGGTTTAATTGTTCAGTTGTGTGTTTTTTATAATGCATAAAAATAACATAGTTGCCTTTATCCTTCTAAAGAAGTGTTCCACACTGCAAATCCATGCAAAACCATTTGGTTTGGACTAATGCACATTGTATTAGAGACTTGTGCAGTTGTGTCGCCTGGCTGTTTCTAGCTGAAACACAATTACAAAATAAGATAAATCACGGCATTTTTATTATTTTAACCTAGTCGTGATTGCTTTTAATAACATCATTTGTCTGATAAACGTGTTTTACTGAGTGCGTGTACCGAGGAGGTAATCTGTGTCGAAGTTTGTAGTCTGTATCTTTCTGCAAAGGGCAAACTCCATGCTTCACGTGTTTACTAGACCCCCTTTGATTCTTTCCCGCCACAGCGTCAGCAAGCCCCGCCCCCTTCCACCAGAATGAACCTGAGGAGTTACCGGAACTCGGCACCGGTCCCCATGGAGACCTCTTCCTCTGAGGACAGCTGTGACAGCTTCGCTTCTGATGGCTTTGCACCGATGGTATCTAACTTGCATATCTATATTTACAGTCAACCGCTTGAGTGTGTTTGTGATGAGATACAGATGATGTGGCACTAACACCCTTCTCATACTAACGTTGGTTTTTACATTATTGTGAGTTCACTTTGAACAAAACTCCTTTTACTAATAGAGCTCAATCTTTAAGGAAATTCTCAGTTCACTTTGGTGATTACTTGCCAAATTGCAAAAAAAAGACAGTTTGCACAGGATTTAAATAATTTCATGCATTAAATTATTGTTCTTAGATTGAACAAAAATAGCTTAAGTAATATGGACTTTGACGTGTAGATTTCCTTCACAGAAAAGACCTCTCAGGCAGACGAGAAGCTCAGCTCACCAGGAAAAAATCTTAGAAGCGAAGTCCGTGTCGGAGGAGGAAGGCTGCAGTAGTTTTGAGGAAAGTGACTTCAGTAATGAGATGAGTACCATGGTGAGTGGCAATAAAATCACCTTTACTGCTTATCACACATAGCAGTGGTGTTTTCAGTTTCTGTACGCAACTCTTTCATTTCTTGTGTGCTTGTAATTTTTGTCGTTCCCTCACCATTTTGTGTTTCGCTCAGAAAATGGATTCAGACTCTGAATTGGAACCCCCGAAAAAAGCTCGCCGCTCTTTCACCCTTCGAGTGGCCATGAAGTTCCCCACCAGGAATGTCTCTCCGAAGAAATCTCCACGTCCTGAGCCTGCTCCCAAACACACAGAATTAGATGCTGAGGAAGATGACTTCATTGCAAAGAGAGCACTTAATATTAAAGAGAACAAAGCCATGGTAAGATAATTATGTAAGCATTGATTAGTCATTAGTAGCAGAATACTTTTATTTTATTATATTTTTTTGTTTGCTTTTTGTGTTCGATGAAATGTGTCTAATTTGTCAAGAGCTTTTAAAATGATCCCATGCAGCAGATACTACTGAGAACTGTTTAGCAACAAATCGTGATTTTGCAAATTGTTAAAGCATTCAAAAAACATTTTTTTTTTTTTGTAGCTGGCTAAACTAATGGCGGACTTCAACAAAGTCCCTGGATTTTTCCCCAATAAAACACCTTCAAACAATACAGTAAGTTCCAGAAGTTACTCCATGAATACTTAATAGGATATTTGGTTATATCTGTATGTAACAGTTTATTTATTTTCCCCCTTTTTCTCGTACTTTTAGCCTCGTCGTGTTTTCCGTCGCAAGCAGTACCCTGAAAGTCTTCCAAGGATTCTCACACGTTCCCGTTCGTTGGTGAATGGTCCCCCTACACCTCCTGAAGAAGAGCCCGAGGACAAGTTCAGCTTGGTGCGCAGGAACAGACATGATGATGATGACGACTACGAGCCGGTGAGACAGCGTTGTAAGTCTGGTCAGCTTTGTAAGTCTCCCTCCTTGGTACAGTAGTTTAATCTGTGTTTTGGCTTTTAAATTGTCTATTCAGGAGCCACGTCGTCGGCGTACCTACAACGGCCCTCTTGCCATCCCTCATGTGGTAAGACCTGTGGAGGAAATCACCCAGACGGAGTTGGACAATATTTGCACCAATGTCCGAGAAAAGGTCTACAATCGTGCTACGGTGAGTTGTTCTTGTCTGTTATACATTATGTATACGTTATACATTCTTGTGCCACAGTCCGTTTCTCCCCTTCTTGACTAGGACATTAGTCATGCTTGTCAGTAGTGCCACTGGCTTGATATTAGGACAGGGTTTTGAAATTTGGTTTGTCCCACAAACAGGGTAGCACATGTCACCAGTGTCGCCAAAAGACAATCGACACAAAGACTAATTGCCGTAACCCTGAGTGTGTTGGAGTCAGAGGTCAGTTTTGTGGCCCCTGTCTGCGAAATCGTTATGGAGAGGAAGTTCATGATGCACTTTTGAACCCGGTATGCACACGCTTTCAGTTTTTCTTTTAAGGCTTCTTTAGTTAAACATCTCCAATGCAATTGTTTCTGTATGGTGAAAATTTTCTTTTGTAACATTTTTTTTTTTCTTTAAGGAGTGGCTATGCCCACCATGCAGAGGGATTTGTAACTGCAGCTTCTGCAGGGCCAGAGAAGGGCGCTGTGCTACAGGTGTTCTTGTTTACCTGGCTAAATACCATGGCTATGACAATGTCCATGCATACTTAAAAAGGTAATGATTTAATTATTTGGTTGATGGAATTGAGTATTGCCCTCATATATAAACTTAAGTGAATGAGCTGAAGTTCAACTCATAGTTCTTGGGTAATTTATTAATTGTATTTTCTTTCCTCTCCCCTGCAGCCTGAGGAAGGAGCTAGATGAGAGTGAGGAATGCTGACCTCGTTGATTTTTAATCCATGGTCTGTGCTCACCTTTAGTTCATCTTCTGTCCAGATGTATATAGAATTTGCCTTTTGGATGTACACTTTATGCAAATTTGTGCCTTATGAGTGGACAGCTGTTGATGGACTACCTTAAGGTGTTCATTTACATTGTTTTAAATGTAATGTTTGTTGTCTTTGACTTCTCTCCCCCCCCTCTGTTTTGAGGATTATACTGTAATTTTGTTTGCAATAGCTTTTAGCTTTACCCTTTTATGACTGAAACTGTAAAGTATCGGAGTGCTGAAATTTTACAACAGCTTGCTGATTCTGATTTCTTGGTTAAGGACTAAAAGGGCAGATCAGTAGCTTGCTTGGGGGGGGGGAATCATTTCTGATGTTAAACATGGCACAATTTTTCAATTCAATAAAAGCTTTTATAATTGTTTAAACCAGAGCTTGTGGAGTTTTTCCCCCCCCCTCTTTTCTCTACTGGAGTGTTTAAAGTGTAATGGAAGTGTGTATGAGCTTTATTCCACATCCCTTGCAGTCAGAGCGCTTCATCTCTCCACTTGTCCTGCTTTTACTAGAGCGCACTGATGTACTGCATCGCCTGCTCTGATCCTTCATTAGAGAACTGCTACTAATGGTGTGGAAATAATTAGCAGACTCTAATGGGAAATTTTTATACCTGTAAATCATTTCCCTAGCATGCTGTCTCTCTCTCGCTCTCACATTGCCATTTATTTGACAAAGAATGCGGTCTAGGTGTGAACGCTTTAAACCGTGTACTTCTACTTCACTTTATTTTCTCAGCACTCATGTTTATTCACGCTGGACAGGATTTGAGAACCTCCGTGTCAGTGGGCTTCATTCAGAGTGATCCCACATCATTCTTTAAGGAATATCCTTTGTGTGAGATTATTATTATTTTTGTCTAATATTATTTCCCAGTGTGATTGCTCGGGTTCTGCAGCAAACTAGTGCTTCAAAAAAAAAAAAAAACTATTTTAATTTGCATAATAAAGATGCACTTGAAAAATACTGGCATTAAATACCAAACGATCATCCACTTTAGGGCGATGAATATTTAGGGAAATAATTGTTTACGACGCTCGAGCATTGAGACGATCTGGCAATCAGGCTATGAAATACAATATTTATTCATTAGAGCGGACTTAATGAGGCCTCGCGGCGCTAATTAAGAAAAGCAGCGTAGCGCTAAATGAGGCTCGCGCAGCGGCGGCAGTCCGCACGGTCTTACCTGCGTGAGGAAGAGGAGGAGGAGGAGGAGGTCCGAGTCTTCTGTTCTCCATAACCCCACCCGCCGCTCCTGCCGATTAAGGTAGGATTTTATGGCACCATAACATATTATACAGCCGCTGCTAGTGCTGCTGAAGGCGGTTATATCTCCTGGACTTCATCTCAAACCTCCTAACCAACACGACCTGCCTGAAATCTGAACACACTGACGTGAAGAAGCACGCTTATGGTTAAAATAGGCTTTTAAGACCCGTGTATAAGGATGTATTGTACAGGTTTTTTTAAATCCAATTTTTTTTTTTTTTTAACATTGAGCATTTTATTTTTTTATTTTTTTTCACTTTTAAGTGTAGTTTTTATCTAGAATGATCTAGAAGCAGTCCCTGTGTGCTTTATGATGAAGCCTCCTGTGAGAAGCTCCGTCCTAAACTTTGTTTTGAAGATACCAGGAACTGCAGCAATTTTAAAACCATCAATTTATTATTTTGATATTTAAAGCAAAGTTTTTTTTGAAATACTGTGCTTCATTTCATAGCGGCACTTACAGGGAATTGTAGAAATATCACTATTCGGTGTCCGAATGTTTGTTTGATGGTGTACTATACTGTATGACATGCCATGCAATAGATAGTAGGCCTACCTGGACAAAACTGCTGGTTTCAAATCATTTTGTTTATGCACACACATTCTGTATAATTATCAATCTGGGATGCTGGGTGTACTTCAGGTAAACTTTGATTTTTGTATTATTATTTTTTGTTGTTGTTAGTTTGTTTATTTCCCTTACTCCAGTTTTTGGTCTGGGGCATGGAGATATTTAGTAACATATTTTTGAATGTAGCCCAATATTGAAAGTCCATTTAAATAGCAAATGATTTTTTTTTCCTTCTGATTTCTGTTTGTGAAGGCAGTAACCGTTCGCTTGTTTGTAGTTTGATTTTCCCCATTTGGAATCGGTGAGGAAAAACTGTTTTCGCTATTTTAAAACATGTGAAAAAACGGCATTTGAAAGAGAGATTTTATTCAATTCAGTTTGAAAATGTAAAACGTGAAGGAACGTTAATATTTTATTTACTTCCACTCACACACAGGCTTGGTTGTGCAGAGTCCGGAATTGTTATTATTATTTGTCTTAATTTCCTGCTTGGGGAAATAGAGTGTAGTCCTGTTTTGTTCCTGAGGAGGGAGCTCTAATACAGCCATCACAGGTTGTAGCGAGAGTAAATGTACCTGAATGAAAGCAAGTGTACATGGTGCAGCCATTTAAAGGCCTTATTGTCTAAATTGATGGACACTGGACTGGAGTGTCAAGGACGCACCAAAGGCACACTGTATTAAAATAACAGCAATTCAAACATAATGCAAAATTCATTAGAAGCTTCATTTCAGACATCAACCTTTGATTAGGTTAAGGGGAGAACGTTTTTGACAGAAAGTATGGTGGTTTTGCTGTGCTGGAGTCCAGCTTATTTTTTTTTTCTTTTTTGTTGGGTGTGTAAGCAAAAAAGGGTCGTGTAACTGAACACTGTAATCATAACATCTTTGATTGTATCCTCGGAAATTGTGGTTTATCAAATTATATCGGCCTATGTATAGTGGATTAAAAGTACCAAATGAGGTACAGGGTACCTCCTAAACATCTTGTTTCAGAACCACAATCATTGCATATTGTATTAAAACCTATAATCTTTTGAAAGATTAAAAGTCATTTAGGCATGATGATGTGAAAATTTTGTTCAACTGTTTTGACACGTGATCAAGCTGTCATACACTCCTTGGTCAACTCTTAGAGATAGTCTACTACTCGCAGAATATTCTTCTAATGAATCTTTTGTCATGTCTTGAATACACTAGACTTGTCTCAGGCTTTGACACATTGTTTAGTTAACAGGAACAGCTTTTCCTGTAATACATACTGTCATGCTGCTTTGTCCATTTATCCTTTAGTCCTAACAAGTTCCTGACCTAGCTGATGAGACACAGTCCCTTACCATGCTGCTGTCTCGCTGCATCACTGAATGGATTATATACAGTAGGACAAATAATGATGTTTTGTGTGAGAAACACTAACTGCTTTGTCTTCTAATTGTTTACTGCTTATTTTCCCCACACATTTCAGGCATTTTAGGTTCTTTAAGAGATTGGTGATATTCTGATAGTGATATTTAAATAAATCAGTTAATTCTGGCTAATAACTGGGGTTATGATGGTGGATCAGCCATCATCATTCATATATGATCATATATAATTTATTTATATTAAATATATAGAGGGATACACAACAGCAACTTCTCATAAGTTTTATTTAAATTTTATATTTCCCTTTGTTCACTATTTCTGTATGTTATATTCTCTTTCTATTTATTTTGTTTTCTTTTCTTTTTCCTGCTTACTTTTCTTTTACTCTTACCCCCCCCCCACACACGCTGTTTTCTATGTAACTTTAACGAAATGTGTGTCTTCTGTGTTTACATGATCTGAAATATTAATAATTTTGTATTTTGCTCAATATTTATTTTTTATTTTCTTTGCTAAATTGCACATACAGTACAATGTACACATCACCCGAGGTGAATGTTTTCACCTTTCTCACCCATATGCCACATGCACTGTAGTGTCTGTCTTAACTCTGTGTGTAGAGGTCATTGCACTCTGGACTACTGGAGAAAGAACATATGATATACCATGCACATTCTGACCAGAGTGTGAAGGGGTCAGTAGGTTCGCTAATTGTAGCCCAT
Organism: Clarias batrachus; assembly: GCA_003987875.1. Lineage (NCBI taxonomy): Eukaryota > Metazoa > Chordata > Actinopteri > Siluriformes > Clariidae > Clarias > Clarias batrachus. The sequence continues at coordinate 70,033 of QMIH01002010.1, forward strand.
CCAGGTAGCAGGCTATAATGTGTACATTTAATCTGGCCCTAAGAGTGTACTGGGGGAATGAACTCATTTTATTGAGACCATACATTATGAGGAGAGTGTGTGAGAGTCTCTCAGCTGTGATGTGCTGGCTCTCATAAGCTTCATTAGTTTTTACCTCATTAATTTGCTCGCTCATAACCTCACTGGGCCCACTACAAGAATTGTGGTTTGATTCATATAACAAAATTTTATTCATGTTTTACAGAGACATGCAAACAGATTTTATTTGGTCAAAATCTTTGAAACAACGGCCTGTCTATATGCACAAATAAAGCCATACATACCATAAACAGTAATGGATGAATACAATTTAGTTTTTTATGGTACATGTTGTCATATAAAATAGTATTCGATCATGACTTTATTTTCACCTCCTTTAGCTATATTAACCATATATTTGTGACACATGACTGGCAAATTTGTTACAGAGCAGTTTGTTATTCTGCAACAACAACTCGGCTCAACCTGGGAATAGCGTCGGCAGATTTTAACATCAGTAGCTTCTCTCATCAATTACAAGCCTTAGGAGATGTGTTATGTTGATACTGATATCTTAATAGCCTGCTGAAAGGAAATTGAATTGGATGTAGTGTGTAGAGGTTGCTGTTCCAGCTCCGCACAGCACAAGTTGATTTCCCTAATAAGCTCTCGTCCTTCTAATAGGAAAGACAACCTAATTAGCGATCAGTCAAATCAGAAACAGTGGGATATAACAAACACCTGTATGCAACTATTGGCACGGTTGCCACTGATGGACCAAACTGTATATCCACAATTATTACTATTATAATAAGCAAAAATGGTCGTTGTTGTGTATGTATTTGTTTTATTATTATTCCTAAAGCAAGCCCCACTTAATTTGTATTAATGTTTTTATCATCTTATTTTTCCTTTTTTTGCACAGTTACTTCATTAATGAAAAGAGACAAAATACATCTTTCAACACAGTATACTGGATAGGTTATGTCTAAACAGCCCATTGCGGATTTTCTGATTTAGATGAGCTTGAGGAAGAAGATATCTTTTACCTGGTATGGGCCCCTGAAATAGATGTCAGCATTTACTGTGCTTCCTCCTCTTCCATGGACCATTTATTTAATGCCATAATCTAACCTTGCAATGTCAATCAGTCATGAAAATACGTGTGCATGATTTCATGCCCTCTTCCAACAAACGATTTCATTACTCGCACATTCGGTCTCAAACTCAGACATTTGTGCTGCTTTGTGTGAAGGTTTAACATGGGCTTTTGATCCAGTCATCTTCACATACAACACGGGTATGGCTAATGCAACATCTATTCAAGCAAAGTGTCTTGGCTTATGCTCAATTAATTCACCAAGTTCTTCTTTGTATTATCTAGACTGCAATGATAATTTAACCTCTATGATTGATGTTTTTTTCTCTGCAGTACCTGTTCAGTATGTAACCTCACCAAGCCTAACATGAGTGATAACTAAAATACAAAAGCATATTTTCCTAAATGTCATTTAGAATGTTTATTTGAAACCATAACTTTATGCTATATATGCCGCTAAAACTGCATAAAATATGTACACAATTTTGTACCACAATGATAGCTTGAATTGTTCTATGACCTAGAAATAGCATTAAAGAGATATTGTAACATACATATAAATTGTTCAAGTTATATAATAAAACTTTTAATGACAGCTCTCAACTACATGCATACCTAATACATACAGGAGTAATACTTTTAAATCTCATAATAGAAATTAAATATTCTTTAAAATAAATAACTGAATAATAACCTGGAACTTGAATCTTGATAGGAAGGTTTGTGATCTATACAAATGTTTAGCATTTAATTCAGGCTTATAATGCCCTTGTGATCCTGAACATCTGCAAAGTTAAACTGCATCACCATTTAACACACCAATTAATCTGCATGGAATCATGAACACAGTGAACTTGTTCAATTCCACCTTGCATTCCCCCGAATCCCAAAAGTAATGTATTGTTTAAAAACCCTAAAATATCCCAAAGCTAAGATAATTTAAATAATACATTAAATTTTGTCCCGGGAAAAAAATGTAATTGGCAAATAGGAAATTGAACCCTGGAGCTTAGTTCCTTAACCAAACATGCTGTGGTTGGTTAGGCTCTGTCACAGAGGAGACGCCTGACGCACAGATTAATTTTCTCTCTCTGTGGAGTAGGAGGCAAGAAAACAATTAGGTGTCTAAAATGCGTTTCACTGCGTGCCACTTGATACAGCTTTGCTCATAAAAGGGGCAATTGTCTCCAAAGAGGTCAGAGACAGCGATGACTTCAGTGTCTTCAAAAAACACCGTTGTCATTCACACCATTCGGTAACATTTCAATTAGGAGTGACAGAGCAGTAATAAACATAATTGTGTAAGACTTCCATTGTTGTTCTTTCTGCTGTCACATTCTTGTAGACGTGGTAACTGCCTGGAGGACAAAGGTGGTGTGTATGTGTACATATACGTGTGTGTGTGTGTGTGTGTGTGTGTATAGAGTATATATATATATATATATATATACATACACGCGTGTGTGTGTGTGTGTGTGTGTAAAACCTCTAACTTAGTACCACTCTCTGACCTCCGTCTATTATTCAGCTTACTCAAAACAAGGTGAAATCTATAAAGTTACAGGGTTCAAACATTCACATAATAGGTGTATGTGTGTGTATGTGTGGTGACAGGGGCAGTGCATACAGATTTCTTTAATTGTGCCAGGCCCCACTGCCCCTGTCTGTCAATCTCACAGCTTTGAATTGGAGGAATTTCCCCTACTCATGCTGTTAAATGATGTACCCAATTAAAAGCGTTAGAATTCATGATCTTCAGTCAAGGTTAAATGAAAGCGCTCAGTCCTGTCAGTGGGGGTGATTAAACGTTGCCTAGATCAGGCACATTCGGCAGAAAAATTAAAATTTGGGTCTAAAGCATGAATCTTTATTCATTATCCCACAGCCTGGCTGTCCAAATGCTCAGCACATACGCTCTTAATCACTGCATTCATTTTAAAACTGCCCGCTGTTACCACACTAAAAAAGGATTAAAACCTTCAAATGACAGTGTTTTAGACACACTTGCAGAAGGAACTGAGAAGTGACACTGCGATTGATTTTTCAAAGGCTTCTTTTTAAATAGGGAAAGACAGGTTTGTTTTTGTGCAGGCTGATTGCGCCTTTAGTTTATTTAAGATGACAGACACGCTGAACTGGCCATTAGTGGTTTGAAAAGGGACTTTGTAACATGCTAAGAGATGGGCTGCTGAATTCCACATGAATATTTCTGGTAAACATGAAAGCAAATTAAAATAAATCCTGGAAAAAATGTCTTAGGAACGTGTTAAGCATGTTAACACACATTAACCACACCAAAGCTCTGATCACGATTCCGGGACACAGTATAGCAGCATTATTGCAGCATAACATCTTGCACAGCTCTCACATCATATTAGAATAATAAATACATTAATGAGATGAGGGGATTATTATAGTGGCTCTCAAGTCCCTTACTTCTGTTTCCCCATCTTCACTGATACATCTGATTCGAGATATGAATGGCTTTATAATTAGCTGATGAGCTGATTCAGTTTTGTTAAAATAGGCAAAATGTGAAACGATCAGCAAACTAAGACTGAAGACCACTGTATTATTACAAAGCTCTTTATTTGCTGCATACTAATCATACTATAAACTTTCTATGTACTATCTAATTAAATATAAAATACCCTTAATAAATAAAAGTATAAATTGTTTTATTAACAATGTTACCAAGTTATTTCATAAACAAACAATAAAAATTACATTTTTTACATAATACTCTGCAATACAATGTACAATGTAAGAGATTTTCAAGGGTAAAAACAGTTGAGAAATGAAACAAACAAAAAAAAAAAACCAACCCTAGACAGAGGAGAAAGAATCATTAGTCAGTGTGACATGAATTAATTTAGAGCAGTAAGATGAATAGTTTAGGGGCTTATTAATATGCACAGTTGTTTCGTCAATAAGTTTTGTGTTCAGTTGTGATAAATGAGAAGGACTCAGTGAGGTTGCTTATGAGTAATGAGCTTACGCTTGAACAGAAATCAGCCGTCCTGCAATGAAGACTATACATTGTACAAAATACCTTGACTTGTGTGGTTTTATTGCGCAAACCTCTCTCTGATGAGATTTTAGCCGGATGTTATTTTTCTTAGACCATGAGCTTTTGAACTAGCACAAGGATATATTTTTGATGATGATTATAACCCACTACATAAGGGCTTCTGATGACTGCTGCCAATTTTAGGTCAAGCAGCACATGCACACCCATACACACCAGCATTACTTGAATATACAAATATCATTACTGGTACTGTAGTACAAGAGCGTGTGCAGTTCCACACCACAGCAGTGTTATAAGGTATATAGATATCCTCATGTATACCATAGAAACTGTAAACTATTCTCTAATAACTGAATAATTTGCAGGTGTTACAGAATTATGTTATAAGATGAATAATTTAATAGACCTGGACTTTAAGGAGTTATACTTTAGGTTTTACAGTCAGCCAAAATATGGTATTGGTGCTAAACAGTGTCTCAACTGGGTGAAAAAGTGAATTTAATGATAGGATTATATGAAACCCATACTTAATGCATTTTATCACCGGATCCATGCTTCATTAGTGTAAATATGCATACACATTTATATTTTTATCAGATAAAAAGAAGCACGTTTGCTAAATACTATTTCATGCCCTTTTATGTAGTGGCCGTAACCTTTTAAAATTCAAATCTTTCAGTGATCTTAATTGTAATTCAGTGTATTATCCTAAAATGCAAAATTGTTAAGATATTGCAACATGAATTTGACATGGTTACGGACACTACAGATTTTTAAGAAAAATCCTAAATTTCGCACAGAATGCCTTAAATGAAGAAACAATTTCTACAGTTTTAAATGATTTTTGTTTGAGGCGAGACAGTATAACATTGTTGGGACACATATAAAATCATCTCACCAAAATGGCGCAAGTTAGCAACTTGACATTGTTAGGGAAGCAAGATAGGTCACTTCCATGTTGCATAAACATGAAAGTAGAAAAAATCATAAAAAATCAGCACCAATACTGTGTTATGGCCGAGTACTTGATGTAATTAGAGATTAAAAGGTGGTTAAAACAATATTTTATAGCCAATCAATTTAAAAATCTGGAGCTTTTAATGATCACTTGGTCTGCAATATCATGTTTTTCAGTCACCAATGAGATCCTGATCAAGCAGCCAAGGAACAGGATCTAGTGACAGTGTGTACAAGTTTATTTCTGTTGGATTCTGCTATTTGTACATTCTGACACTCTCTTGTGAAACCTTATCACTTGAATGACTGCCAGAGTGACTGCAGTTTCCCTGCTCAAGGGTGCAACATTCATAAATAAGATTTTGGATAACAAGAAGCATATCACAGTTCGCCAGAGCAACAAAGCAAGTGCTCACCCACAGGACAGCACCCTAAGGACAGCAGCACGGCACATGTATCAGCGGCAGGTCTCATTTAAACAAGTCTGAGAGAGAAAGAGGAAATAAATAAGGCCTCAGGCTCTGCTCTCCTTTAATGTATTCAATTAAACTGCTTCCCTCTGGAGATGGGCGACACACACACACACACACACTTNAGTGACTCATACTTTAGAAAAGCATGACAGTGTGATGTGTCATTCCATAGAATGCATCACATGCCTTACACACACACACACACACACACACACACACATACACACACATACACCCACACACAAATACACTGGTGTGAAGAGACACGATTGCCTGGAGAAGAATGCTCTGAATACTCTCATTCTCAGCCTGCTGATTAGAAATCTCTCTCAACAGGTTTTTTCTTAATTAAACTTCCCAAGAGCTGAGACCCTCTCGCTTTCAATGGGAAATAAATAAATTAATAAATAAACTTTTTCTATGAAATTTTTATGCCACAAAAGAGGAAAGTTAATGTGGAATCATTTCAAGTTGTGAAATGACTTCAAGGTTTCATAAGAAGCTTTTAAAAGCACAGTGTTGATGGTGATGTAAAATGTGGATCACGGTTTCCGTACACCCATCAAACATTTTAAAGATCTGCAGCTATTCATTGTGATCATAGGAAGTGCAATTAGCAATGTGAAAATGACACTGCCTGAACGTGTGTTCTTCAAAGAATTAAAAATGTCATTACATGCAACATTGTCTTCAACCGAAGGTGGTGGTTTGTCTTAGAAAATTCATGACAAAAGCATGAACTGTACCCTTGAGTTCGCTTGCTAACCCCCTTTTTCAAAATTCTGTCTGTCGTCGACGGCAGGTATACGGCGTAATGAGCCTCGTTGGTGCAATTATGAAAAATATGTCTGTGAAAGAATTAATTTGGTGTCCCTTTGTACTTGGTGCTAATTTTCCATGCAGTCCCATTGTGTTCCAAAACCCTACTGAATTTGTATCTATTAAAATGAATCTCTTATTACATTGCCTACATCGCCCCTTTGCTCTCTCATTTTTTCCATAACAAATCAACTTAATCAAGCTCATTAAGTGTCATTATTAGCCATTTATTGTTATCTTTCCCAGTGCTCTACTGACAGGCAATCCCCACCCACTCATGTCCTCGTGGCACTGCGGGCATCACTGGGCCTTGACACTCACTCACACACACACACACACACACACACACACACACACACACACACACACACACACACACACACACACACACACACACACAGCCTCTGTCTCTGTCTCTGTCTCTCTCTCTCTCTCTCTTTCTCTATCTCTATCTTTCTCCTCACTCTCTTACTTTAAGTTCCACACATTCACATATGAGGTACCATTCAGGTGCACTCTGTAATACAATTACTCTCTGTGCCCATCTGTTGCTGAGCACAATTTGTTGTGTCCCTTCTAACCAATTCATCAACAAAAGAGAACACCACAGAACAGATGTTATTTGGGTGATGTACATGTTTTTACAAACTTTCTGTCACTTGGAGACTGTAGCAGTGATGGACAAGTTACTGTGACTGACAAACACAAGCATTGCAACATAAGAGTTATGCTCTACAAAAGTGCACCAGCTGGCAATAATCAAAACTCTCCCATAATCACTTTTTTCTTTAAAAATGTTGTATAGGTTAAAGTGACATTTAAGGATATTTTCAACAACCACAGTGGGTGTATACTGTGAAACTCTATCTCGCTCTCTCTCTCTCTCTCTCTCTCTCTCTCTCTCTCTCTCTCTCTCACACACACACACACACACACACACACACACACACACACACACCCTTATCCAAGGCCAGAGCAGCTGGTTAATTAGAGTCATTTCTCCTGTCATGTGGTCTTTAGCCTAAGTGTAACTGATCATTGATGTTGGCACTTAATGTTTTAATGTCCCCACAAGTTTATGTCTCCACCAGAGTGTGGGTATGTGTGTGTTAGAAAGCCTTTTAGGAAGTTAACGAACTGATGCATTCATCAGATGCCTCTGCTGATTTTCATGACTAAATGAGATAAAAACAGAGCAGACATATTCAATAACATCCAGTGCACCATGATGTCACCAAATCATTTTACGAACTCGGGCAAATAGTTTAGTGATTGTGATCATTCTTCAGCTTCTATGATTTGAAAAGTTTGTCTAATACAGGAGACATTTCATGAGAAAAGTCATATGGCTTCAATCTCAGAAATAAATATAAATATAGCAAGAGGTTGGACATAAATACAATCAGAGTTGCTGTATGCAAACATTACAGCTTAATTGCATCTACTTATGCAATTAGTTTCTACCGTGTTTAGGTTAATTACATTACTATCTGGTAGGCAGAAATATGCAGAGCGAGAAGAATGACGTAGGGTAACGCTTGGGAAATGCTAATGAGGCAGATATTTATTCCTCCTTAATGGGAAACACATAAACACCACAGATAGCAGCTTTCAAACTTTAACTTTAAGTTTGTAATGATGTATCATGTGCTTTATCCCAGGAACATGAATGTTTTGTTGGCCACAAACTGGGAAGCAGTAGTTATACTTGGATTTAGATTTAACTCAAATTTTGACCTCAAATTTGGCACAAGCCTATATTATATTACAGCTTATTGTTCTTTTATACAGCTGAATGCTTTTATTATCAACAGTCAAAGGGTAAAGATGAAATGATTAGATCACAGCAGTGCTATCCACTACAATCAAGATAAAAAATAACTTGTCAAAAGAAGTGACAAAAAAATGGTGTGATTTTTGTCAAAAAAAAGATGTATATTTACAAATCAGACCCATAGAAACTGGGCACTAGAACACCAGCCATTTCCTTCTCAGCAAGACCAGCTATATTACACCAGCTCATTTTCATCTCACCGTTTCAAACTTTAATCAGACTTTAACTGTGGCAATATGAAAGTGTCTTAAACAAAGGCGCCTACTCTCCACAATAACACTTACAAAGGTCCTTTGTGTGGCTCTTTCCCCCTGCGAACAATAGCAAATTATATCAGGGTAAGAAATCTTTTATAATGAATCACACATTTGCTGATTGCAAATAATTACGTTAGGCGTGTAATATTGGCGGGGTCGCGGAGGTGACTGAGCCATGAGTAATACAAGGATTTGATCTGTGGCCCTCGCTGATGAGGTCTATTCACAGCGCTGCTGACCTGCACACCCCCCCCCTTGCAAGAACCCCCCACTCCACCCGTACACCCCCTCCTTCCCTGCCACTTCCCTGCGATCATGAGCATGTTGGTTAAAGTTTGAAGCAAGGTGCAGTAAGAATACAGGACTTTCTGCTCCCTATACATCAACACCCCTTTTACCCCTTGGCTGATACATTGCAGTGCATGTGGGTGAAAAAGCTGTAAAATGTTCACCTCTAAGAGGGAGAACAAAGGACATGGCCTACATATCTATCCAGTTTCTATTATTATGAATTCAAATAGGTACCTGAGTATTTCTTATGTATTTAGGATATTCCTAGTGCCAGATTAGAAATTAACCGAGAGCAATAATTAATAAAAGACATCAAGCTATAATATTTTTTTTGAGCTCCTTGAAAAAACGGGGTGAATGTTAAAAATCTAATGACATAAATAAACTCCCAAATGCCACAAACCTCCAAGACAAGCCAAGTTCACATGTGCAGTGAATCAGAAACAGGCTTTATTTTAAACTACTCCATTTTAGACTTCTTTCATAAAAAAAAAAGGGGATATAAAATTTTATCTTTAAACAAGGTGCACAGCAGCTAGTTTAGATTTATTTGCTCAAATGAACAAACTCTAAACTTAGTCTACATTCATGCCATCATACAGCTAGAGCATGTGCTGAATAATTCTAATTACTGATTTAAAATAGAACTACGTTACGTTCCCTTGGCACTCAAACTATATATGATTTAAAGAAAGACAGGGAGGATGTACTGAGCTTATATGAAGACAGTGGGATCTTAGAAGTGTTTTCACACAAATTAATTTGAGCGACAGTGTCCTACAAGTATAACATTTATATAACCATTCTGCTCCAATGAATTAAATACATGCTCTTATTAAAAAAAAAACTAAAAAGTCTAAATCATATTTTAGACAAAAGTTATAGTGACTTAACCCTTCTGTTTTTCCTCTAGTCAGTTCTTCAGTCTCAGGCTGGCATTAGTAAATGGACATGGCTTATTTACAGCCTGCTTAATGACAAAGAGTGTAAACAAAGAATCGAGTCACTGAGCACATTGTTCAGATTTTGAAAAGAAATATCAGGGGAAATAATCAAAAACACAAACACCTACATTCCAAATGAATTAGTCTGTAATTACTTCAGGGTATGAAAGTCTCCTGTGTACATTTTTCTGAAACAATTGTGGCTGAGCTTTATAACATAAATGTGTTGTGGGAGAGCAAAATACACCAAAATACAGCAGGATAAACACATTGAAACTCCCTAGTCTCTCTCTCTCTCTCTCCCTCCTTCCCTCCCCAGAAGCACAATATTTCTGTAAACATTCACAGTATGCCAACAAATCATTCTAAAAGATTTTGTTGCAGAGCCACAAAAACAGCCGACGTGTAACCAGTGCATTGAATAAATTAAATGTTTACCACTGATTCTGTGGTCGTTTATGATTAGCATTGATGCAGAATCTATTTTGTATATGATAGTATTCTGATCATTCCTAATCTGTAATCAGGAATGAAGAGAATTTATGAAAACAAAATTCCAGGATTGTAACTGTAAAGCTCTGAACATAGATTTAATGGTTAATCTTTTAAGCATTCATAGTACTATATTCCACAAGGCCTTCTTCTCACTCATCATCTATACCATTTTACCCTGTATACAGGGTTGTGTGTGGCCCTGGAGCCTATCCCAGGAGACTTAGGGCATGAGCGGGGTAGACCCTGGACAGGGTGACAATCCTGGGACACACACATACACACATGCTCAGTTACACAATGACAATTTGGGAATGCCAGTTACCCTAATCTGCATGCCTTTGGACTGTTGGAGGAAACCCTGGGCACTTGGAGGAAACCTACCAAGCACAGGAAGGACATGCACATAGACCTCCAAGTGGGAATCGAAACCGGAAGTGCAAGGCAACAGTGCTAACCACCAGGCAACCACGCGGCCAGCTTACTTCTCATGCGTATAAAAAAAAACCCAGTTGTAGTTTATCTGATAATGTAGATTATTATTGACCTAGTTAACCCAGTGTAAGTATCTATCCAGTAATGTAAACTTTAAAGCACTTTTTGTAAGCCGCTCTGGATAAGAGCGTCTGCCAAATGCCTAAATGTAAATGTAAATAATGAATGCAGAGAAAAAGATAAATTGAGGAAAAGGAAAGGAAGAGTTTTCTGAAGATGTGTATTTAGTGCTTAATGCATAAGTGGTCATGGTTAGGAGTGGACTTGCTATTAGCATGTGTCCATTCAGAGATTAAAAACAGGTTCAGTGAATTAAATCTCAGAATTGGCTTTTTTTCCGTGACCTAGCATAACTAAAGGCAGCAACTGTTTTTCTCATGTTGAGAATTCAGGATGTGTTTGTGTTAGGGAATTGTCATGGCTGAAAAAAGTCACCATTTTGGGGAAAAAAGAAAAATATAATTTTAATAAAACAAAATTACACAAACTGAGTGAGTATGTGGTTCTCTTTAGGGGAATAAGATGTTTATGCAGACCACTAATAGTACCAAAAATATCAATATTACAAGGTTTTGCTTTATAACAAGTTTCCTCCTTAGCTTTATAATACTCTATAGATAAATATACAGTACAGTCATGCTTAAAAGTTAGTAGCCCCCCTTTTAAGTCAATGTGTTTTTGTGTAAAACATAATAAAATAATTCAATCATAGTGGGTCTTGGAAAATACATCCTCAGACAGAATTTTTTTTTCAACAACTTTTTTTTACTGTGCAATTATTGATTTAACAAAAATGCCAAAACGAAGTTGCAGCCAGGTGCTGCTGATCATCAGCCTTTGATTAACTGATCATCAGCAGGTGTGCAGATAGGGTCTGAAATATAGCTTTTAGGTTTTTTTATTTTTTATTTTCCTGAGCAATTCATAGTCTGACCTTGTATAAAAGAAGAAGTTTTCTTAGTTTGCTGGTCGGGAGCATTCAGGTGTGTGTTAACACAATGCAATAGAGAAGCAATTGTTGCTGCACATAAATATGAAAAGGATTATAAAATTATTCAAAATCAATTTGGTGTTCATCTTTTTATGGTGAGAAAGATTTTTCACAATCGGAAATTATTCAAGACAATTCCAAATTTCCCCAGGAATCAATGTCCCACCACATTTACCCCAAGGTAGAGCTATATCTCAGACCCTACAGGCCTCATGGAGCAAGTTAAATGTTAAAGTATATGACAGCACAATTAGAAGAATAAGACTGAACAAGTACGGTTTCGAAGAGTTGCCAGAGGAAATAAAAGAATCAAGATTTTAGAATGGGCTAGTAAAAATCCAGACCTCAACCCAGTTGAAATGCCCAAAACATGAATGAACTGAAGCAATGTTGTAAGGAAGAAGGAACCCAAATTCCACCACAACAATGTGAGAGACTGATAAAGTCATACAGGAAACGAATACTAAGCTATTGCTGTTATCTATAGACTATTGAATCATGGTGGATACTCAGTACTGACCACATTTTATTTCTTTATCTTTTGCTAAATAAATGATTGCAAAATAAAAAAGTCATTTGTTGGTCGCCTCAGGTTGTATTTACCTAATACTAAGACCTGCTACAATCAGAAAGAGCTTTTTGTGATGTGCCATGTAAAAAAAAAAGAATTAAAAACAAGAGGATGAGTATATAAATTTGTAGTAGCTATTCCATAACACTGTTCAATTCTCAAATCTAAAAAAAAAAACATTCCTTCAATTTAATTTTACTCATCTTCATTTTCACATCTCTCAGACTTTTAACCTTATTACATAGCTGAAAATATTACAATTGAATAGATGTTATTTCTAAGTAAATACAAACCAAGTATGGTTTGTACCAATAGTTGTACCAACCATGTTTATGTTCTCAATTATTTAGGTATAAACATGTTTAGATATTTAGCTATTAAACATTTAATTTAGCTATTAAACATGACTAATCAATGTTAATATATAAGTTGTTCTGAGTTGACTGAAATGTTTTTTTTTGTGTAGTCACAAATAATATTTTTAGATGGAATTTTATTGCTGCAAAAATATTTTTTCATAACTTTATTTTAGTTTTTTTTTTTTTTTACTGACAATTATATCCATCTCTGATTAACAGTATAATAACAATCAGTCTTAAATTCGAGGACGAACATGACCTCCTGACCTCGCATTCACTAGGAGTCAGCTAACAGGTAAACATTAAAATATTACTGAAAGACTGGACACCTTGATAGGAAACGAATTCAGGAAACCAATCAAGAAGCATTCAAACATCATAAAAAGTAGTCTAGTCAAAAAAGGAAAGAAAGTAAATGAATAAAGGTAAAATATTATATAAGTGATTAAAGAGCAGAGAATGTTGAATATGTTCATCAGGTTACACCAGAACTTGGAGAGATTAAAGAAAGGATTTACTATTGTTACAATTGTGAGTAATCAGGTTTGTGTGAAAGATATGAATATGAGGACATATTCATCTTACAATAGGATATAATTAAGGTACGTTATGGGATACTGTTTACATAGAGGGCACAGGTAAGATGGACAGTGGTCATAAATTAAGCCGACTGGGAATTTAATCTCATTGGAATCTGAAAAAAATATATGATTTAGATCTTTTTTTTCCAGATGGATGGATTATTTGTACTAAGACTATTCCAAACATTAACCTTCATCCTCTACATGTTTGTTATATTATTCCTGAAAAAGACACATTTTTGCATTAATCTATGATGCAAGCACCAACCCAGACAAGTCTATTATCAGTTTAGAACAGGAATGTCTACACTGTTACTTTAAGTGCATTTCTCCAACAAATGTACCACTGAAGAGAGAACTAAAAGCTTATGAAAAAGACTATTAGAGAGCACAAGGCCCCAGCTATGAAAAACACCCAACAGCACCAGACCAATCTTCACACAGAACCCTTTCCGCAAACCGATTATCAGCTTGAAATGCAATTTTATGCATTAATACTGAACCTACTGCCTCCCCCTTCTTCTTGAAACGTTTTTAGAGCACAAAGCACCCTGACATATGATTACCAGAACTAAACAATCGTCTCTCCTCCCTGCCAGCATTTTTTCAGTCCCTGTGTGTCCCCACAGCCTTCCCTCAGTCCTGTCATGGCCGACATGATGGAGGTGCCCATAGGCCTCCAAGAGCTAAATCGTCGCCAGCAGATGATGTTCTTTGATTTTTAACCATTACAGAGTTTTCACAGAGCTGCAGTCAATTTATTTTATTTATTCTAATGAGGAGCATTAACGGTGGCATGGTGAGCAGAGGCCCGGGCTCGTCGCCTCGTTAATCACACTTTGCAGACACTCGCAAATCAAGGTCTAACAGCAAGCACTGAATCAAGCCCAATGGAGCGTACACTCCTTCACAATTTATGATCTTTCAAATTGCATCTTTTCAACCATTAAATTGTAAGATACCATAAATTTTTATCTCTTCTACTTCAGTCCTGGTATTGATTCTGCTGTGTGAAAAATAGAAAAGTAGTAAATTTGGGGCAGTTATTGAGAATTTAAGTCTTGTCTCTTGAAAGGAAACCCAATGGCAAAGTGAAGGCTGTTAATTTGCTATAGAGAACAAATACCAGGAGTGATAAAATTTGAAGGCTCCACAGGGAGTAAAATCTGCCCTGGGTGAACAGCAGTCCTCTACAACCTTGAGTTCAACTTAACACTGTGTGTGTATATGTGTGCTAAAAGAACACTTAAAGCCGCCATCACTCTACTTTCTGCAAAGGTGTAGATGAATTCCTGAATTATATCCCAGGATAGCATGAGTGCTTGGACAGAATTAAGAGATGAAGAGGCCCTATACCCAACCCAGTGGATAAGCAGAAACGAGGGGAACAAAGCTTGCCAAAGTGTGTAAAAGAAAAGCTTGCCAAGGATATAGCTCATACAACGTATTACTAAATAATACTATGTTGCTAACTGTATTTAGATAATAAGATTTTCATGCCTCACATACTTTATGTGCAGGTAACTGTAAACTCATTCAGGAACTTTCATTTCCAACAAAAGTCAATCTCTCTCAGAGCATCAATACCTTCAACACCAGCAGCAAATGAAGTAGTGATAGAGGCTAAATATGAAAATCCAAGTAAAACTGTAGGCCAAATGTGAACAGGCAGCAATTCAGGAGCACCCAAACAGGAGAAAAGCTGCATATTGTTCAAACTTTGACTACAGAAACTTTAACTAACTTCTTACTCTTGAAATTCACTTTTAAAATGAAGGAAATGGAAAGGCCATTGAATTTAACCTGAAGAAGGTTAAAAACATGCTACTTACCTGCACCATACTGTTCCTGGGGAATTGGGATAATTGTTTCAGATTACATCTCCATAGCTGGGAGCAGTAAGGAACACACTTGTCAAACAATATGGTCAGATTAGCTATTTCTGATTGGGTGCGTGGAGGAGCAATCTCACTCATTACACACCTAAGAAAAGAAACAAAAGTGCGGTTTAAAGTGACTCAATTATGCACATAAAGAATGGAGTGACAAAGCCAGCCGTTGGACTCCGAGTGGGGGATTAACCCCTTCACTCCTCTCAAACTCACACTTACACTACCGTAACTGAGCTAACACTACTGCAGGGGGCCAGTCAGTGAATCAAGCCTTAGAGACAGCCAGTATGTAGTAAAATGAAAGGAAAATACTTTAGTGGACTTGAAAGCTAGTACATTAAGTTCCACCACATTACATTAACAGATATGGCACTGAGCTTGCAGGGAATATAAAGTCCTTTGCCTCCAGGAACTGCCCTCAAATCAGCACCACACACACACACACACACACACACACATATATACAAAAGTTACTGGAAGAAGCTCAGTCTGTGAGGTGACTAGTTGTATAGCTTATGGACACAATATGTGGAAGAGCATTTTATTTCTCATTAATTTTAATTAAAGAGGATAACTAAATTCCTCCAGAAACAAAACAAAAAACAAACAAACAAGCAAAAAAACAAAAACAAGAACAAAAAATACAGTTTACATGATTTTATTTCACTCTGTGTGCACCAAGAAAACTAAAAGAACTTTTAAACATCAAACATGCACTCACGTTCCCATCTACTTTTGAATTACACTACTGATCATTTGAAAGTCCTTCATATATCACACTAGGACATATGGCAAGCCGAATTACATTTCAATCATTCAGACAGCTGTGCTTGCCTTTACCTTAAAGTGCAAAGCAATCTTCCTGTATATCAAAGGCAGGAAACACATACCTGAGTATTAGGCTCATATTAAGCTGTCAGTTCTTCTCAGACGTCATTATGTTTAACAGGGGACATTTTAGAAGGTACGTTATTACTGCAGGGGACATAGTGAAATAGAGTCTAAAAAAAAGTGCTGGGAAATAAAATTTGGAGGACAAGTTCGGAAATAGGAGAGTGTGATAAAAGCTACTGAACCACTTAAAATATGCCTGTAATGATTGTTCTACACAGCTTATAGACCACTATACTAATAGTAATCACCTCTGGCAAGCTATATGAATTTTCATTATAAATATAGTTTATATTTATGCAACACAAGTCGAGTATATTTTATTGTCATGCCACAGTGAAACAAAACACTGAACCATGGTGCTACATAAAACAACAGAGACACCTTAGACTTCACATGACTATAATACAGTGTATTATTGAAAATCTTGTGCATTTGTGCAAGTGTGTGCAAACTCTGTGATACAGTACAGTGACTCTTAAAACAGATCGGTCGGCACAGTAAAGCATAGTGCAGCACTGACCAGAACTAGCCTAACCACATTGCTAGCCTAAATTAAAATGCACCCAGATGTCCGTTACAACATTTTATGTACAATCACATAATTGAATGCTATGTGCTTATTTGCACTTTTCTTATAATGACAGGCTCTGGAGGTGAATACATTAGCCATATGTTGTCATTGGATTTAGTCCTGTAGAGTGGGCACTAAAAACCGGCCTGGCATGGCAGGCATTGTGCATGAGCCATACATACACACCTGGCATACTAGGCATGGGCTTGTTTCTGTGACACAGCATAACCCTGCATGCGTGCCAGTTGTGTGTATGTGCCTGTGTGGGTTTGTGTGTGTGTGTGCGTGTGTGCGCGCATGGGTCGCACACAGGCTCTCTCCTGGGAGGGATGCTGGAATCTGCAGACTGAATAATACATAGGCAAAACAAACCATAATAAAAGGCATAAAAGTTCACAAACATTGGATTAAACAGACAATTACAACCCATCTGGCTTGTTAAACTCAATCTGTTAGACTCACACATTTATTTATTTTTTTGCATCTGGGGTACATTGATGAGCTCAGGTAAGAATCCATGTACTGTATTTCTGGTCTATTGCGATCAATAGAACAAGATACTGAACCAATACACAATCAACTATTTATTGCTAAAGAGAAGTCAAATGACATATTTACAAACCCAAGAACAAACCAAACATGATGAAAGTCCAGAGGAAAGATGAGAATAACCAATGGACTAGATATTGTTTGTGTTTTAACATAAAACATTTAATTTTTATTAAAGACATTGAAATGATAACAACATTTGTAAAGCATTTATAAGACTTAGGGCACAAGGAAGGTTACACCCTGGACAGGAAGCCAATCCATCGCAGGACACACACATACACACACTCATGGCACACTATGGCCAATTTGGGAACACCAATTAACCTAACCTACATGTCTTTGGACTGTGGGAGGGAACCAGAGTACCCGGAGGAAACCCACCAAGCACGGGGAGAACATGCAAACTCCATGAACACAGAGACGGGAATCGAACCTAGCTGGGAATTGAACCCGGACCCTGGAGGTGCAAGGCGACAGTATTTCACTAGTGCTTGGATACCATCAAGGTAAAAAGTTTTCTCAGTATGCCAGAGCAATGGTTGGAATGCCTACTTCATGTCTAAACACTGGTCACCCAGGAACACCCTTAATGTCCCAAACATGTGGAAATGGCTGGGAGCGAGGTCAGGACTGTATGGGGGTGGTGCAGTAGAGTTGCTATAATGGAATGGTGTTTGTGAATGCTTGTGTGTACAGTTCTCACAGACAAAAGTGTCTCCACTGAATGTTTATAGCAATGACTGCAGTGGGCTCCAAGCCACCTCAGTCGAGTTCATCATTCATGAATGAATGGCCTTCTTTAAAATGTTTGTACCATTGACATGTTTTACTGCAGCTAAGAGTCTCATGACTGTACTATAATGTCAATCAATTTTATGCCTTAATTCACAAGAAATTTCATTAAAAAGTCCCAATAATAATAAAATATCATATATTGGTTTATTCCAAAGGATGAGTTGTTCCATAAATAAAAAACAAAAAAAACTGGTCTCTCAGTAGAGCTCTAACTTGTTTCTTCTTTTCCATTTTTATTATTCATTTTTTCTTTTGGATTTTTTCCCCCGATTTTGTCCCTAATTTAGTCGTGTCCAATTTCTCCCCTTCAGTAGGGGGCTCCCACATTAAGGCTAGTACTACCACTCAGCTGGGAGGGCAAAGACTATCATGTGTTTCCTCTGAACCACGTGACGCCAGCCGACCGCATCTTTTCGAACCATTGGGGGCAGCGTAACACACTCAGAGGACAGTGCTATCCGCTCCTTCCGCTTGCGTGAGCTCACGGACGCTCCTGATTGGCTGTAGAGCCGTGATTCATGTGGAAGCACTAAATACCTCTCATCCCGCCCCTCCGAGAGAGCTCAGCCAATCAGCTCTCTTCGGTTGTGAGAGGCAACAGCATCATCCGGGGATCGAACTCGCAATCTCCGGATGATAGGGCGAGTACTTTACCACTGCGCCAATCTGAGTTCATTTTTATTTTTATTTATATATTTTTTCCATTCTATTTTAAGTCTTCCCTTTCCTAAATGAGGCTGGTGTCCTCATGTGAAGTCAGGGCTCAGTGTTAAAACATGGAGGTTTAAATGAGGACTCAGTTGCACAGGTACAGTCTAAGTCAGTATGTTGATAATATTTAAGGAAAAAACACAACAGCACAACTGGTAGATGTTCAATTTCAGTGCCAGTTTAATTTGCTTATAGGGTAGTTGCTAGAAGAGAGGTCAGGTTTGTCAAGGTTGCCCCGAGAGGCACATGGCTGCAGTTGGTCTGGACCATGTTTTGGAACCTTGTTGGCTTTTGGGACTTATTTTATTGGGACTTATTTTGACCCAGGTCCTTATTCTCAAATCTTTCTCATTCAGTTTTGGTTGGCAGGTGATTCTGGTTGTCCCCCTAATTAAATCCCTATTATTTCTGTTTGGTTTGGTGTTTAGATTCCTGTTTTATTTGTTACTTTTATCTTCATATTTTCATTCAATCTTCACATCTATGTTTATGTTATACCAGTGACCCCCTTTATTCCCGTCAAAGTTGTGTCAAGTTCAAGTTTGCACTGCCCGTCAGCAGAATAGTGCACTTCTTTCCCAAATCAGGATGTTAAACTTTTGTCCAACCATATACCAGTGTTCAGACCCTGCCTCTTCAACACGGTATACCTGCACAGATAAGTAACAGTAGCTCAAGAGTTTGGGCAGTTTGGATGAGAGACAAAACAAACGCATCCCCCCCCCCGCAGGTGATGACATGTTCTGGTCCTCGTGTTATTTAGTGTAACATAAGAAGTTTTATACTCTTTTATTTCTTGATTCTGAAAAAGCTGTCTAATTGGTGACGAAACTAAAAAGAAATGGATGAACCACACAAAATGAAGAACCACAGGAAAAGTGAGTATGCCTAATGTAATACACATTAGCCATTTGCATAATACACTTCAGGGTCTGCATTTTGACATGGATAATACAATATTTGATAATCCATTCTAAGTGAAGTACAGTGGAACCACGAATTGCGAGTAACTCGGTTTACGAGTGTTCCGCAAGACAAGCAAAGATTTGTAATACATTTTGACTTGAAGAACGAGCATGTCTTGGTTTATGAGTGCCGAGTTTTTTGACACCGACACACACACACACACACTCGCCTTTACACCCCCTCCTCCCCGGCTTCACACAGATACTCTGCTCTACACAGAAACTCTGCTCTGTCGCGATTCTTTTCAAAAGTAAAGTGCTGGTTCATTTTTTTTTTTTTACTTTACAGCAGTGATTCCGTTAGTCTGCGCTCATGCGAGTGTCATTAGAGAGATATTTTTTCCCCATTAAAACAGTGTTTCCGTTGTGTGTGTGTTTGTTGTGAAAATTAAAAAGCGAGGTGGGGAGAGGGAGGAGGAATTTTACTGTGTAAGACGAGGCGTGGGAAGGGGCTCATTCCACACACACGCGCACACACACACACACACGCACACACACACATACACACACACAAATACACGGCGCCTGCGCGCACAAACGGAAACACTTATCTGTTGGGATTTATTTGAACTTTTTTTAAAGGTAAAGTGCAGGTTAGTTTGTTTTATTTTTACTTTAGATATCGTATTAATTATTTTTCTGTATTTATTTTTTTGGGCTGTGGAACAAATTATTTGGGTTTTCATTATTTCTTATGGAAAGATTTGATTTGGTTTACGAGTGTTTTGGAATACGAGCCTGCTTCCGGAACAAATTATGCTCGTAATCCAAGGTTCCACTGTATTTATATTGTAGACCAAAATGGCTTTAAATAATTAATTGTTCATTGTTTTTCTTCTGCATGTTGGATGGACAATTTTCCTTATGTAAAAGCACTTTTTATCAGCCAGTCATAACTTACGTTCAGTTCAATACAACTTAGTGTTTGGTGCTGGCTGTGGTGTAACTTCACCTTTTTTATAGTAAACAGAGAAACTGAAAATAAGCTGAAAGCATTAGTCAATATATGAGATGAGATTAAATTCTTGTGATTTTAGTTCTTTACACTCAAACTCTTGCAGTTCTATCAGCTGTCAATCAGTTTGCATTGCCATGGCAATACGTGTCACCAACTAATTTAATTGACAAAGCAAAAATGAACAAAATAACTTCGTCATGCTGAAATGGCAGGTATTTAATATTCATTTATCACTTGCTGAACTGTTGTATAAAAGCACTGTGACACTTTTGTTGATATTCATATTGACAACCAAAGTACTACTTCACATGAAACATATCTTTAGACAGGATCCTGGATGACTACCTTTATGTTCATAGTATGATCAATTTCTTGTTATTAATCCTCTTACATTACTATTGGTATTTAGTATCTCATACTGTATCTGGCAGATATAACTACTGTTTCTAAAACACTTTTAAAAGTGTTTTTATTTATTTATTTATTTTTAAAGCAATTGGGAGAATGCTTCTAAAAGGATTTCAAATGCCCTAACACTTGTCAAGCTTGCCACACCCTTTCTAAAAATTATATTTAGTCGATTCTATTTGGTGCAGTGCGCATAACACGAAGACAAACTTTTCCTCAATAATTTCTCTTCAGTTGAAACTGATCTTTTAGAAGTGCTTAATAACTATGAACATAAGGGAACACTGTGTGTACTTTGCCAGACATTCTGGATGAAATATCTCATAAGCAAGATATCATTGACGGCTGGAAACTGATCACAGTCCTACAGATGCATCTGAGCTTTAGGGGCCTAAACAAAAAAGTACAGTGAGCCAACACCAGAAAACGGGGTAAGGATATTGAGCTTTCTTACAGGGATGATGAAAGGTTGCTCAGCACCTGAAAATAAATATTAAGGGAATTAATAATGAAAAGCGTTGGAGCCTTTTTTGCACTGGTTTTGATTTTGTTGGTAACTGGTGTTATCAGTTGCATTCATAGTTCAGAACAATTTCACAAGAAGGCAGATTGAAAGAACGTGTAGGGTGCTGTTGCAATTGTCTGCGTGCTATGATAATTTTCCTAACTCCTACAGCAAGTTCAATTCCATTTTAGACAGCAATGTCTGGGTAATGGAAATTGTGTAGCAACAAATTATGATGTAATATTCCTCTTTGAAGTTTCACAATTGTTTTTATAGTGAAACAATAACAAACACATCTTCATTCATGAAAAAATACAATGTTTTTTTAAAGGTTCTGACAGATGAATTACAAAAGCATAAATATATTGAAATATGCACATTTCGATTAGATAATTAAAACATCTCTTGCTTAGTATCTGACACACTAGTATCTTGATGACTGAGAAAGCATAGTTATGATCAGCTTTTCTTTGTTGCTAATAGTTGAATTTATTAGATTCCATTAATCATCATGAAAAAAAACTTTCAACATAGTTATTACATTTGGGTAATTTGCTGTTTACGTGCATAAGCTTGTTGTATTACAGAGACTCCACTGTTTTTAAAAAATTTTTTTTTTACTATTTCTCCCAGCTACACTGTATGTACATCTATATCCTCGTAAGATATTATGGATACTATTCTTTTGGCAAACTTCATATTTGATGACATTAAATTAATTGCTATCATGGGTCATTGATTAGAAACAGTGAAGAAAACATGAGAAAGGTACACAGTTTTGTATAGAGTCCAGGTCACATGAGGTTTAGATATTTTGAAGTCTAGTCAAGTCAAGTAGGCTTTTATTGTCATTGTCAACCATATACAGTACAGTAAACTGTGAAACGAAACAACGTTCCTCCAGGACCAAGGTGCTACATACATGCGAACAACATAAATTCATATCCCAACATAACATAAATTAACAATGTAATGACAGATTTACAATTTTTAAGTTAACCTAAAAAAAATTTATTAAAAATTAATTTCTATATATAATCTATTTAGGTATTTGCTATAATTGCACACCAAATAAACAAACAATAAACACACACATTAAAGATTTTCTACTAATACAACTTCTACATTCAGTAGTTAGAAATGTGTGCAACCCATTGTACAAAAAACATACATACATGATTGGGGAATATAAGACTGCAGTCCAACTAGAGACTGTATAGGCCAATGGGGAAAATTGAAGGCCAACTGTGAATATTGCATTTATTTCCATTTTAACGACCATGGTAAGACCTCCTGTCAACATTCACACTCCATGCAAACACCATTCACATTGAACACCTGCAGGTGTAACCTGAAATGCCCATTCTAGTTTTAACTGTGAGACCATTGTCACGACCCGCCAAGCCACAGCCCTGTCATGATCATGATCTCTCGTGCTTGAGCTGCAGGCCTCCTCATTCCCCACAGAACGGTCAAAAGTYGCTTACGTCATTACTCTCCTCTCCGGGAAAGCAAGGGAGTGGGGAACATCAMTATGGGATGCTCAGGTCCCCTGCTGTATGACCTTCAAAGCGTTCACTGATGAAATGAGGAGAGTTTTCGACCGCTCATTCACGGGACACCAGGCAGCGAGCC
>QMIH01002011.1:0-13373 GCA_003987875.1 Clarias batrachus
GAGAGAGAGACCGAGAGAGAGAGAGACAGAGACCGAGAGAGAGAGAGAGAGAGACAGAGAGAGAGAGAGAGAGACAGAGAGAGAGAGAGAGAGACAGACAGAGAGAGAGAGAGAGAGACAGAGAGAGAGAGAGAGAGAGAGAGACAGAAAGAGAGACAGAGAGAGAGAGACAGAGAGAGAGAGAGATGATAGCCGGAGGAGACGGAGAGAGACTGTAGTTCAGGTCTGACTCTTCCTCTTTAGACCGTGTCCTCCTGGTGAGGCAGTAAATCTGTTACAGGATGTGCACTTCAGCCTCGCTCCTCTCTCACTAGATGAAATACGCACTGGGGTCAAAGTGCAACAGGTCAGAGGTTTCATCATTGATGGATTTTATCACTGTTATGACTAGAAGCGAGTGTCTGAATTAAAAACTCCAGGCCGTGGATTCTAATGACCAGTCGGGGTTTTTTTCCCGCCTCGGCATTTCTTACAGTCTCTCACTGGGGCTTAGGCTCTGTTGTATTTACTTTTACTTGGTAAAAAACATTATAATTAAAAGCGATTATAAAAGCAGTTCTAATTCTGATAGCGATGCTGGGTGTTGGATTTGTACCAGCTTTACTTTAAAGTCTGCAATAATGCTTTAGATAATAATGCTTTAGATGATAATGCTTTAGATTGGTCTTAAATAAATAAAATTATTAGTTCAAACTTGTGTTTTTGTCACAGACAACCGGAGGATAAGCACACAAGCCTTAGCAGTTAGCCCGTGTAGCGTGGATGGTAAACCCAAACGCGGAAGCAGCGCGACTAGGCAGGAGAACC
Organism: Clarias batrachus; assembly: GCA_003987875.1. Taxonomy (NCBI): domain Eukaryota; kingdom Metazoa; phylum Chordata; class Actinopteri; order Siluriformes; family Clariidae; genus Clarias; species Clarias batrachus. The sequence continues at coordinate 808 of QMIH01002011.1, forward strand.
ACGCGTTCAGTCTCAGAACTCTCTCACGCGAAGAGCAAGGATCTGCAGAAATAAATCCGCGTTCTAGCAACACACACTCAATCAAAGAAGCAACCCGAATCGGGGAGTACTCACTGAACAGTCGGACAAGGCATGGCCGAACTCAATGACTGAGTGATGTGAAGCGCCGTCTTGTTTCCTTTTATGCTTCGCGACCGTAGTACTTCCGGGTCCTAGTGCCGGTCGTGTTACGAGTGCAGAACTTCTCGCCAGTTATAATTTTTCACTGAATTTAATGGTACTCTAAATCTAAGTCTTATAAACTCTCATCGGATTCTCATCCTGCAACTGGAATAAAAGGAAAAAAAGGAAAAAAAAAAAGACTTTTTAAAAACCTGTATATACAGAAGTTACATTTCATTACAGTTTTGGAGGATCCGGAAATCAAGTTTCCTATTGTCACTTACAGTATGTTATAGCATCTATAAACAGTCACTCCCTCACAAACGCTCCTTCTTTGGTCTCTCATAAGTTACTCACTCACTCACTCATCATCTATACCGCTTAATCCTGTATTCAGGGTCACGGGGGCTGAGCCAATCCCAGGAGACTTAGGGCACATGGCAGGGTACACCCTGGACAGGGTGCCAATCCATCGCAGTGCACACACATACACTCACTCATTCACACACTACGGGCAATTTGGGAACGCCAATTAACCTCACCTACATGTCTTTGGACTGCGGGAGGAAACCGGAGAACCCGGAGGAAACCCAGCAAGCACAGGGAGAACATGCAAACTCCATGCACACAGAGACGGGAATCGAGCCTGGCCGGGGATCGAACCCGGACCCTGGCGGTGCAAGGCGACAGTGCTAACCACTACACCACCGTGCCGCCTCTCTTAAGTTAATTAGACAAAAAAAAAGCACTTTGTCCTGATATAGAGAAATCAAAACTCCTCTAAGCATAAAGTTACAGATTTACATCTGACTGGAACTGGAGACTCCTTCTGTAAGCATTTCATAAACATCTTCTCACCATAGCAACAATGAATTACATTTCTACACACGTAAACTTTCTCTTAAAGCACAAATCTAACACAGAAATAGCAAAAAAAAAAAAAAGTAACAATCTGTACTTTTTAGACATTTTTTTTGGACAAGTGATTGGCTTTTCCTTTTCCTTTTCCCTGAACGCTGACGTGAGCTCACAAGAATGTCGGGTCTTTAAATGTCAGATCAGCCTCGCAAGCCCCAGCCTGATTTGTAGCATACATTAATGTGAATGAGAACGCGAACGAGAGAGAAAGAGAGAGAGAGAGAGAGAGAGAAAACCGGCTGAAAGCAGATTATATTTCACTGCTCTTTCCCCAAAGTGCAAGTCCTGCACCTCTCCTTCAGCGCATTAGTGAGATTGCGTTCCCTCCAAAACCTTTCCATTTCTCAATTTGGAGTTGAGTTGCCAAGCTGGTGTCAGTCGATTTCCTTGTTTTATGTATCACATAAGTCTCTGGACTGTGTCCAGTCTCTGAAATGAAATTGTGCCTCTGTGCTTTACACAGTACAGTCACGTACAGACGACACTGGAGATACTCACGGCTGTCTCGACCTGTTTCTCCCCGTTCTAAACACACTCCGGTGATTTATTATTATTATTATTATTTTAAATCCCAAATGTATAATCCACTGCCAAAAAAAAGTCACCACCACAGAATGGTCAATTTATTGGGCTGCATCAGGAACCGAGAACAATTTAGGAGATCTCGAACTGGGTGAAGAGAGATCCAGCACATTACTAAAACCTGAGCTCACAAGGATAGCGCTGAACCGTCAACTTCAACCACCAAATGTGATGGGAGAAATATCATGAATGAAGAGTTCTTAAATGCTTAGTAAAGTTGCGTGGTAAAAAAAAAATTGTATTTGATATGTTTAATAGTGAAAGTGAGAACTTTTCCATAGAACCTTGGATTACGAGCATAATTCGTTCCGGAAGTGGGCTCGTATTCCAAAACACTCGTAAACCAAATCGAATTTTCCCATTAGAAATAATGAAAACTCAAAGTATTCGTTCCACAGCCCAAAAAATATATAAAGTAAAAATAAAACAAATTAACCTGCACTTTACCTTTGAAAAAAGTAAAAATAGATCCCGACAGATAAGTGTTTTCGTTTGTGCGTTTGTACGCCGTGTATTTGTGTGTGTGTGTGTGTGTGTGTGCGTGTGTGTGTGTGTGTGTGTGTGTTTGGAATTAGCCCTTTTCCGCGCCTCGTCTTAAACAGTAAAACTCCTCCTCCCTCCCCCCACCTTGCTTTTTAAGTTTCACAACAAACACACACCCCGTTAAAACAGTGTTTCCGTTGTGTGTATTTGTTGTGAAACTTAAAAAGCGAGGTGGGGGGAGGCAGGAGGAGTTTTACTGTTTAAGACTGTTTTAGAGCATACTAACGGAGTCACTGCTGTAAAGTAAAAAACAAACAAACAAATGAACCAGCACCTTACCCTTGAAAAGAATCGCAACAGAGCAGAGTTTTCTGTGTAAAGCAGAGAGTGTGTGTCTGTATGCGTGTGTGAAGCCGGAGAGGGGGGGTGTAAAGACGAGAGAGAGTGTGTGTGTGTGTGACACGCTGAAACAGAGAGGGAGATGTTGATTATACCAGTAAGCACTAAGACCCAGGAGGGGAGACGATTACCCACAATTCCGCAGCGCAAGAGAGAGAAAAATCATTGGCTCAGTTGCTCGGTGTCAAAACAAGAGTGCATGCGTGATACACTCGGCACTCGTAAACTAAGACTTGCTCGTTTTTCAAGTCAAAATCTATGAAAAATCCTTGCTCGTCTTGCGGAACACTCGTAAACCACGTTACTCGCAATCCGAGGTTCCACTGTACATTTTAAAACCAAACAGGGTTAAGTTTGCAAAGGAGAACAAAGACTGGACTGGAGCGATAGAAAAAGGTCATGTGACCATATGAGTCCAGACTGAGTCTGTTCCAGAGTGATGGGCGTGTCAGGGTGAGAAGGGAAGCGCATGAAGCGACGCTCCCATCATGCATAGTGTCCACTGTCCAAGCCTCTGGAGACAGTGTTATGATCTGGGGTCGCTTCAGTCGCTCAGGTCGAGACTCAGCAACGTTATGAAGCAATAATATGAAGTCACATGACCACCTGAATGTACTGAATCACCAGCACATCACATCACATCTATGGTGGAGTTCTTGTCTTCCCTGAGAATAAGCACGGCAATGTTCCAGGACTCGAATAGTGAAACAGTGACTCTGGGAGCATGAGGAATCAATTTTCAGACATGACCTGGACACCACCGTGTGTGTGTGTGTGTGCGTGTATGTGTGTGTGTAATCCAATCTAAAGGAAGTCAATGAAATAGTGAATTATTATTTATTACCTAAATCTGCCACCGTTGATTAAGCGTGATTATTCCACCATGCTTGAACTCTGCATTCTGATTGGTCAGAATTTGAATTTGTTTGCTGTTGTTGATGAATTTTCCATAACAGCAGCTCTGACAGTAGTGTGGTTACGAATCGCAAGTTTATATTCATGTGTAATTGTTTCTGTAGTAACAGCTCGTTCACAGAGGCGTGTCCAGGAGATGTGCTATAAACAATTTCAAAATAAATGTCGGTGTCTCTGGTGTCACTGCTTTATATCAGTCAGAGTGTCTCTATTATGCACAATTCACATTGTAGTTATGTTTAGACATTCAGATGAGTCTCGAGTGTGTGTATGTGTGTGTATGTGTGTGTATGTGTTTACAGTGCGAGCTGAATTCACCTGGATTTATATACTCTCTGGTGTAGTGTTTGATCACGAGAACTGGAAAAAAAAACATAATTAGCTGTTGTTCACACACACGATTCTCTTTTATCACTCCATCATTACTTTTCTCAAGGTGACCTTCTCAACAGGAGCTCCTCCGTCGTGTGCCACGTCCAGGTCATCTTGGAAGGATGTCGTTTTATTCATCAGGGCATTGATTGGAATTTCACAGACACGTGTCTGGTGGACGTCAACGCCAGGTTCACCAAGAATCCTAAAGATAAAAACTCTTACTGTCCAATTAAGGAGAAAAAAATAGCCATAGTTATATTACATTTTCTCTATTTTAAGTTTCTTACTTTGTATTTTCCAAAGTAGTGCTAAAAGCACTGGGAATCCTGTGAAAATCTGAAGCATGCAGTTCTTTTATTGCATCATACAAGTGTTACTCCTAGACTTAGTAAACACCTGGGCCCGTATTCACAAAGCTTCTTAGAATTCTCTCAGAGAGCTCCTATCTTAGCTTAAAAAGTCCTAGCTGGGAGTCCTAGACTAAAAGTGATTTAGGAAACTTTTCAGAGCAACTCTGAGTAAGGAAAGTAGAAAAACTTTTATCTTAGTGAGGGGGCGTGGTCGACCCTGTTGCTAGGGATGATGCAGTAATTCAAGGACTGTGATTAGTTAATAAAAAAAAATAACCTCTGACCTCTGCAAAGGTTTTGAAATGCGCTCTTTGTGAAGACAGAATACATGATAATAGAACAAACAGTGAAATCATTTTTGTATATGAAGAAATTGTATCATCATGACTACAGGCTACTTTATGCAAAGTTTCTAGGCTAAATGTCATAAAGATAATTAAACACCCAAATGTTGAAAATGTGTCTACTTTTGAAGTAACCAATTTCCACACAGTAGTTACTATATTTAAGTTCTCACATTTATTTATCATACTGATTTTATAACTTGTAATCCATTTTAGATTGATGGAAGCAAAATGTCTCAGCTTTTACAGTTTACATGATGGCAGGACAGTTTATTGAAGTTGCACTTTTGGATGGTGTGTAGCCAACAATCCAAGAGAGACGGAAGGAAGTAAAACAACAAGAAAACCAAATTGGACAGAAGAGCAGTGTTTACTTTTAGCTTTACGTTCAGTGATATTTCTTCCTTCCGCCATTTGGTCCTCTCCTAAAGAAACTTTTAAACCTCTTAAAAGTCCTCCTCTCTACTCTTAACAAATTTTACCTTAGGAGCTGTTTTTAGGGCTAAGATGTTTTGTGAATCATTTTTATCTTTACTAAGATTTACTCCTAAATTTAAGGGGAAATTCTAAGAAAATGCCATAATTCTAAGATTTTTCTTAGAATTTCGTCACTAGGAGCAACTTTTAGGCTTAAGAAGCTTTGTGAATACGGGCCCTGATTTCATTATTAGGTCTGCGTCTCCACAGTGTGTTAAAAACCCTAAAACATTATTTCTTCATGCGGTTGACCGAATGTAACCTTGCCGATGGTATTTGTGCGCGTTCTGGGCGTGGCGGAGCTCCTCATCAGGGCCGCGCGGTACGGTATGTGTAAACCATCCGCGCGTCTCACCGCGCCAGGGTATGAGCGGCTTAGGTGGGCGCCGTTTACCGGCACGTCTCCTACTGCATGATGGGAAACATCTGACCTTTGGCCTAATGAGACAGCGAAATTCTTGAGAGGACATGAAGACACGCAAGTCAGGGAAGACGCTGTTTAAACGGCATCTTGGTTTACAAAAGTTTACGGACATACAGCGTCAGGGTTACCACGACGATTTAGACAATTTAGATTAATTTGTGTTATGAATTTGTGTTAAAGGTTTAAAAAACTTATAGCATGTTTTAAATTATTTTTCTTCTTGTCAGGTGATACAACGCGTTGTTGAATTCTCAAATCTGATTGGGCAGAAGGTGTTGATAAATTTTTTCGAAAAAAACAAAAACGAATCATGCATAATTAAAAATAAATCATGCATATTAAGGTCAGGTTATTGTGTGTGTGTGTGTGTGTGTGTGTGTGTGTGTGTGTGTGTGTGTGTGTTGAAAGATCAGTAGAATTAAGACCCGGCCCTGTTTTCCCAGGCTTGTCAGTGGTGTAATACCAGCTCCACTTGCATACCAGTGTGTGTGTGTGTATGAGTGTGTGTGTGTGTGTGTGTGTGTAGTATTCTCACTTTCGTCATCCAGGCGAATGCCGGAGGATTCTGTTTGGAACACGATAGCCAAGTCGTCGCCGGCTCAGAGCCCCGCGCTTTGCACAAGGAGTCAGAAGTGTCACGGCGAGCCGAGCGTGAGACGCGATCTCATGTCGGAGTATCAGACGACAGCGTGGGTTCGAATTTGCCAGTTCCAGGGCGCAACCGGAGACGATTTATTGCTGCAGAGAAGCCGGTGGCATCTGTGCCACATTTCTCTCCGGAGAAATCGGGTGTGAATAAAAGGCCAAAACCCTTTAGTCGAGGTGTTAAAGAGCAAGCGCGAGTGCAAGCGCACACACACCTGCTAGAAACACACAGATACGGCATCGCCGGCTTCCGTTCCTCACTCCCTGTTTTCTTTTCTTTTCTTTCCTTGTTTGTGTATCTTATCTGAACTACATGTCTATCTTTTTCCACTTTCCACTCCACCCATCCTGTCTTCTGTAACAGAGCGGAGACTCGGTCCTGTACATCGATACTCATAAACACAACGACACTGATTTAGCTCCTTCACATGCTGCCCTGAGGTCATGTGCAGTGTGTGTGTGTGTGTGTGTGTGTGTGTGTGTGTGTGTGTGTGTGTGTGTGTGAATTGGAGTATGTCATGTGGAGGGGAAGTGAAGTGTAAGACTGTAGACAACAAAGCCGTTAGTCTTTCTGTTCTTCCTAACAAACACCATGTGTGTGAAAGTGATTGTTACTCGTTAACACACAGCGCGGGAGAATTCTACACTCTGATCGGTCAGGAGAGTGTGTGTTATCTGTGTATAACAGCCCGACCCCGACCTGGAGTAACGTGACTGACAGGTCTATATCAATGTGCTCGTTGTAATACATCATCGTTGCTATGGTGATGGCTCATACACAGACTTGTACAGTGGAAGTTTCACATCAGACGTTAAAGCAAAATGTGGTGTTAATTTAATTTAAAATATCGATTAGCCTTGATTTTGTTGAATTTTTTTTTTCTTGTAGGAGAGAGAGACAGAGAGGCTCGGAGGCCAGCTGCTGCAGGAGTAAATATAATGCACGGTGTGAAGAACAGCCCCGCTGTGTGTGTGTGTGTGTGTGTGTGTGTGTGTATGTGTGATCACAGCAGGACTCGAGTTACAGTGCAGCCGAACAGTTTAGAGCTCAGATCTCACGCTCAGCAAAACTTTAATATTTTTTAAAAATATTTAATTACAGAAGCAAACCTATAAAAAAAACTGCATTAAAAACGTTTTAAAAAGTTTAAACATTTAGGAGATGCATGTCAAAACAACATTCTGTAATTATATTATATTTTAAAAACAACACAGTAAAAAAAGGATAACCACATTACTCGCAAACTGAGGTTCCACTGTATATATATATATACTTGTAAACTTGTAAACCACATTACTCGCAAACTGAGGTACAGTGGAACCTCAGTTTGCGAGTAATGTGGTTTACAAGTTTACAAGTATATATATATATATATACAGTGGAACCTCAGTTTGCGAGTAATGTGGTTTACAAGTGTTCCGCAAGACAAGCAAAGATTTTTAATAAATTTTGACTTGAAAAAACGAGCAAGTCTTGGTTTACGAGTGCCGAGTAGCATGTATCACGCATGCGCTCTTGTTTTGACACCGAGCATCACATGATCACAACTGTGCCAATTATTTTTTTTCTTTCTTGCGCTACAGAATTGTGGGTAATCGTCTCCCCTGCTGGGTCTTAGTGCTTGTCTCTTACTGGTATAATCAACATCTCCCTCTCTGTTTCAGCGTATCTCCTATGTATGTGCGCACAATTCTTTTCAGAGCTAAAGTGCTGGTTCATTTGTTTGTTTTTTACTTTACAGCAGTGAATCCACTAGTCTGCGCTCACGCGAGTGTCATTAGAGAGAATTTTTTCCCATTAAAACAGTGTTTACGTTGTGTGTGTGTTTGTTGTGAAACTTAAAAAGCGAGTTGGGGGGAGGGAGGAGGAGGTTTACTGTGTAAGACGAGGAGAGGAAAGGGGCTAACTCTACACACACACACACACACACACACACAAATACATGCCGCCTGCACTTATCTGTCTGGATTTATTATAACTTTTTTTAAAGGTAAAGTGCAGGTTAATTTGTTTTATTTTTACTTTATATATTGTATTAATTTTTATGTATTTATTTTTTTAGACTGTGGAACAAATTATTTGAGTTTTCATTATGTCTTATGGGAAAATTCAATTTGGTTTACGAGTGTTTTGGAATACGAGCCCACTTCCACTTGGATGCTCATAATACAAGGTTCCACTGTATATATGTTACATTCAAAATACTATATATGTATATGTGATATAATGTGACATCATATGAGAAGAGCCCCTCCCCTGGCTTGTTGTTTTGCTCTGCTGTTCTCTGAAGGGGCGTGGCTCAGGAATAGCTCATTTACATAGACACTAAAATGGACAGTTTGGAAGAGGAGTGATCCAGAGAGAGGCTGTAAGGGGTATTTCAGCTGGAACATTAACACACACACACACAATTTGAGGGAGCTCTGTGTATGTGTATGTGTGTGTGTGTGTGTGTTTAAGACAGAGGGATGTGTTATCATGTTTTGGACTTGGTTCAGACATTGTGGTTCAGTAATACCGGTGTTTAACGATGTGTCTAATGTTCTGTGCTGCTTTCTATCACGTTTTAGCAGCCGGACCGCAGTGAAAAACATTCCTGTCGCTTCCTGAAGAACATTCCTCTCTTATTGTGTGTGTGTGTGTGTGTGTGTGTGTGTGTGTGTGTGTATTTATTAGGGCCTGGGCTTTATGGGAATGTGTCGCAGGGTACGTGGGAGCTGAGAGAGTGTGGGAGCCATGGCAGTTTGTTTTATTTATTTGAGATATGTATTGGGAATCTATTCGTGTGTGTGTGTGTGTGTGTGTGTGTGTGTGTGTGTGTGTATTCTGATTGGTTAGAAGGTGTTGATTGATTTTTAATAACATGAGCAACATGTTTATATTCATGCTCATGTCTAAGTTTGGCACGATCGTATAAGATGAGGAGCTCGGTGTGGATGGAAACTCGATCTCCTCTGAGGATGATGTCATCGCGCTGGGCTTGTATTGTGTTGTTGCTGTGGTTCCTGTTTTTGTGGAAAGAGGGAGATTGAAGAGGAAGGAGAGAGAGAGTGAGAGACTGGGTGGTGTGTGCATGTAGCTGTTGCAGAAATGAAAGATGTGGTTGAGGCTGTTTTTCGGCCTCGTCCATTAGTTCAGTCAGTTCAGAGAAGTTAAAATCAGCAGTGCGATGGTGCTGGATGATGAGGGTGGAGTCAATAATGACGTTGATGGTGGGTTTAGTAATGTCGGCACTGAGGGTGCGGTCAGGAACGATGGCGTTGAGGGTGGAGTCAGTAACGATGACGCTGAGGGCGCGGTCAGGAACGATGGCGCTAAGTGTAGGGCAGTAACGATGGCGTTGAGGGTGTGGTCAGTAACATTGGGGTTGGGGTGGGGTCGGTGACGATCCTTCCAGGTGTTAATATTGCGTTTCTTAACCCAGTTCCAGTCATTTAATCTTAATCTCCTTAGTTGTTTTCTTTGTCTCTGTTCTAGCCAATCAGATTGCAGAAAATGTTTTAATCACACCCACATCGCTTTAACAAATCAGAGTGTATGTGTTGAACCAATTCACAAGCATCAGAGCAGAATTTAAAATGTCACTTAAAGCCTAAAATAAATGGAAGAAAAAATGTCAATATCTGCATATTGTACTGTATATGTAAATGAGATTAAACATGAGAGTAACACATGGTGCTCTGTGTGTGTTAGACGACGATCGGCCGAACCCGAGTTTATTCCAGCTTGCTCATGTCACTATGTGTGTTGTGTGTGTGTGTGTGCAGAGTGTGGCTGCGACCTGGCTCAGGGAGGCTTCTTCGTGCGGCAGGGCGACTACATCTGCACCCTGGACTACCAGCGGCTCTACGGGACGCGATGCTTCAGCTGCGAGCAGTTCATCGAGGGCGAGGTGGTGTCTGCGCTTGGCAAGACCTATCACCCACGATGCTTTGTGTGTGCCATTTGCAAGTAAGACACACACACACACACACACACACATACATACAGTCTCCCTCACTCGCTCACACACACTTTTTGTTTTCTACTCGTTCACCGGGTGTGTGTGTTACAGGAGCTGAACCATTTTCGTCTCCTGGGTGCAACGACAATGTTCAATTTATACTTCCCGCCTCTTATATTTCTTCCTCCATCTCTCTCCATCTCTCTGCATTAAACATCACACACGCTTACACGCATTGAACCTTCTCTCTTTTCTTCTTAAGTTAGCTTCTTAAGAAGAGTGGGAGAAGAGGGTTGCATTGACAATCCATCACAATGGGCAGCACATTGAACACATTTTATAAGTGGTCAGAAACTTGTAAATAACTCATGAAAGAATAAAGTTACGTTAAAGCCAAGCACACCCTTGTTTTTCTTGTGGAATTCCCAATAACTTTGATGTGTCACATGACCCTCTTCCTATTGAAAAAACAAAAGTTGGATCTAAGATGGCCGACTTCCAAATGGCCACCATGGTCACCACCCATCTTGAAAAGTTTGCCCCCTCACTTATACTAATGTGCCACAAACAGGAYGTTAATATCACCAACCATTCCCATTGTATTAAGGTGTATCCATATAAATGGGCCACCCTGTATATCACACTCTTACATGTGGTGCTGAAAAACAGCCACCATGTTTTTTTTTTTCAAGCCCAATATGGTAACATGCAGCAACAATGTGAATCACACCCTTAATACTTGTTGCTGTTCCTACTTTTGACCACTAGGGGCAATAACAACTCTACTAGCTGTGAACTAGCTGTGAACCTACACAGTAAAAAATCTATCTGGACTAGTGTATGTTTTACATATTAATAATTTTTCTAATCAGGTTAACATAATCATTAGATTTTTTTAAAACTTTAAAAAATTTATTTGCCTTTTTTATTACTTTACTTTCTGTTATATATATTTTTTTATTTTATATATTTTTTTTTTACTTAAATGGAAATTTTACCCTGAATTTACGTATATTATGCACTGTCTTTATACATTATCTTTTTTCAGTGTAATATTCCACTAATTATCAGCTCAATCAGAATAAAAATGCATCATCTAACCATCAGAACAGACTCACCTGATTTGCAATAGGTGGTGAACATTCTAGGATATGTTCAGCAGGTAAAGTTTAGCCTGTAAGCACTTGATACAGTCGTTTCTCTCTCGTTGGAATGATGTGTTCTCTTTGTGTCTTTGTGTAATATTAGTATGTAATATTAGCCGATGTGACAAGTTCCTGGAAGGGAAGTCTTGCATTCTTGGTGAGCTCTAAAGGTCCTCCTGCACTCTTTTGTTGTTTAAACATTGCAGGAGCGGTATGTGCTTCTGAGATTGCCGCATAATTACAAAGAACAGCAAGAATAAAATGCGAACGTAGTTCCCATGAGATGATGTGAACCATCTTGGGTATCTTCTCCTTTTGAATATATTGAATGTTCTAATTTTTTTCCTCCTTCTTTTGTTACATTTTCAGCTGAATAAACCATTTACAGTAAGAAGAACCACTTCATGCATGTTAAAAAAAAAGTTACATTCTGATTAAACACCTTCAAAGTGTAAACGCTCATCCTATCAGAACAGTATCCATTTAAGCAGTTAAGCTGGATTCGATACCTGCAATGATTTAAATCGAATTGAAGAAACAATGTCCATTTAACCACAGCTCCTGTTGCAGGAGGTCTAGGCCACGCAAATCAACTCGCCATTTTTAACCTCAATTTAACCCTTTAACTTTATTCTTAACATTTTGGTATGCTGTTCTATTTTATGCTAAAAAACAAACAAACAAACAACAACAAAAAAACACTAGATGTGTGTTTAAATACTACAATAAAATAAAGCGGATCTAATGCTTTGTAATTTTTAGCTGTTTTTAAAAAAATATTTTATTTATTTATTTATTTTTAGTGTGTGGAAATATTTTGATGCTTTTACCATGAAGTGACATCTCAACCATTTGGAAGAGGCATATGTTGAGGTGTATTAAAAAATAATAATAATAATTTATTTATTTAACTTTAGTATGTGGATACGTTGACACTTTTACCATGAAAAAGTTTAATAACCTCAACCGTTTGGAAGAGGCATATATTGAGATGTATTAAAATAATAATATTTATTTATTTATTTATTTATTTATTTAACTTTGGTATGTGGATATGTTGACACTTTTACCATGAAAAAGTTTAATAATCTCAACCGTTTGGAAGAGGCATATATTGAGATGTATTAAAATAATAATATTTATTTATTTATTTATTTAACTTTAGTATGTGGATATGTTGACACTTTTACCATGAAAAAGTTTAATAATCTCAACCGTTTGGAAGAGGCATATATTGAGATGTATTAAAATAATAATATTTATTTATTTATTTATTTAACTTTAGTATGTGGATATGTTGACACTTTTACCATGAAAAAGTTTAATAATCTCAACCGTTTGGAAGAGGCATATATTGAGATGTATTAAAATAATAATATTTATTTATTTATTTATTTAACTTT
>QMIH01002011.1:13538-24243 GCA_003987875.1 Clarias batrachus
GTATGTGGATATGTTGACACTTTTACCATGAAAAAGTTTAATAATCTCAACCGTTTGGAAGAGGCATATATTGAGATGTATTAAAATAATAATATTTATTTATTTATTTATTTAACTTTGGTATGTGGATATGTTGACACTTTTACCATGAAAAAGTTTAATAATCTCAACCGTTTGGAAGAGGCATATATTGAGATGTATTAAAATAATAATATTTATTTATTTATTTATTTAACTTTAGTATGTGGATATGTTGACACTTTTACCATGAAAAAGTTTAATAATCTCAACCGTTTGGAAGAGGCATATATTGAGATGTATTAAAATAATAATATTTATTTATTTATTTATTTATTTATTTATTTAACTTTAGTATGTGGATATGTTGATACTTTTACCATGAAAGGACATCTCAACCGTTTGGAAGAGGCCTACTGTATACTGAGGTGTATTTAAACCAAAAAAAGGGGGAAAAAATTAGTTATTGTTATTATTGCTCTAAAGACATAAACAATTCAAAGAAAAACATTCTTGTTGCTTGGCTCTTAGTGAGCAGGTTCAAGTGTGACAGTGAAATAATTCCGAAGCTAAATTACCGAGTGGTAAATCGTATCACCTTTCTGCCGGAGCGCTCCCTGATGAAAGAACTATGCCGAGAGACACAAAGCGTCCATTCACTGCTGCACTGGCTGACATTTCCACCGGTTAGGTTTGTCCAAGAAATGCTGCAGCAGGTGCCAACATTTATTGTTATACCGTGAGTAGCTGGCCGTTACGTCGCACTGAGGAGAAAAGCCTGCTTAATGTGTTTATGAGTGTGTGAGTGTGTACGTGTGAGTGTGTGTTTGCTCTACGTCTCCTGGAAGTAAATGTTTTCTTTTTAAACCTTGGGAACCCTGTGTCATGCAAACCTCCTCCATCAGCCAAAGTGTGTCAAGACGTTACGCAGTGCACAGGGAGCGAGGTTTGGTGTCAGCGGCGGGGTTGCCATGACAACGAGAAGCTTGAGATCTGTCTTGAATCTTGCGAAATGTTTAAAATTTATCCTCACATTATTAAACCAAAATGGGGGGCACATGTACACAGACTTAAGCGGTATAGATGATGAGTGAGAGAGAGCGTAATAAACCAAAAATAAGATTTTTAAACAGTTTGCTAGACATTTTAACTAATTTGAAAATTCTTGTGAAAAATTTGCTCTGTCCACAAATACAGTAAGTGTTTAAAGATGCAGAATTGTACTTCTTATTACAAGTAGACTTAAGCCTCAGAGGTCTCCCAGATGTGTTCGTTAACATTCCATCTGGAAAATTCCTTCATTTTTCACTCCTGTTTCAGACGCACTGTCTGCAGATTTAAACACATATATGAGGCTCCATCCTCACCAAACCCTCACCAAACCCCTTGGTGCAGTTTTTCTATCCAATCAGAATGCAGGAGATGAGAAAATGGTGGCCAGGAGTTAAGTTGGACGAGGAGCTCCCCTCTTCTTTTTTCTTTTTTTTTTGATTTGCTTGGTATGATCATACTTTTCCCCGGGTACTCCGGTTTCCTCCCATAGTCCAAAGACATGTAGGTTAGGTTAATTGGCGTTCCCAAATTGCCCGTAGTGTGTGAGTGTCTGTATGTGTGTGTGTGCCCTGCGATGGATTGGCACCCTGTCCAGTGTGTACCTCCTGGGATATTCTCCAGGCCCCCGAATACAGAATTAAGCGCTATAGAAGACGAGTGAGTGAGTGAGTGAGTGAGTGAGTGAGTGAGTGAGTGATATCATACTTCGGGAAATCCGAACGACATGTTCAAGCACATTTATGAACAAAAATGGAACAAGGAAAACATAAAAAGGACAGGACGTGTTCTTTATTTCTCATATTTTTCTTCTCTGTGTACAGACATGCTGAAGACACTGATGAAAAAGTAAATATTGCATAATATGTGCCTTTTAAAATGAGCAAAAAATCAGGAACTGCAAGTAGAGTAAAAAAAATGATCAGAAATACTTTTAACAATTGTCTATTTGTTTTATTGTAATCTCAGAACAGGAAATGCTGATTATTTGACGATATTCAAGTTCTATTTGCTTAGGGTATGAGGCGGGGTCCACCCTTGACCAATCCACTGCAGGACAAACACACACACACACACACACACACACACGAGTGAGATCAGTTTAAACTTTTACATCGATCAAGCTGTTCAGTGTAATTATTAATGCATGATTGGGCTGTGTGTAGACGTAGCCAGTATAACCTCTGTGTGTGTGTCTGTGTGTGTGTGTGTGTGAGTGTTTGACCTGAAGGCAGATAGCTAGTCCTTGTTGTTTCTCTCTCTCTCTCACTCTGGTGTTGATCACTGTCCCTCTCTCTCTCTCTGTGTTTCTCTGTGTCTTGGCAGGCAGCCGTTTCCTGCAGGCGACCGCGTGACGTTTAACGGGAAAGAGTGCATCTGTCAGAAATGCATCGAGCCTCAGCCTGCCAACAGCACAGCAGCACCTCAGGCTGTCCACAGTGAGAGTCCACATTCTCTACCCTCTCAAAGTCACTCACACACACACACACACACACACACACACACACACTGTACTGTACATTAGAGCAGGGCCACCATGAAGGGCACAGAGGCGTCCCATTAACCTTTTATTTTCTTTGTTCATTCATTCCTTATCATTTACTCTTCGACCCTCAGATGATTGGGACAGTGAGTCCTCAACTTACGAACATTCGAGTTTGCAGATACGAACGGTCTGCGGTTCACACCTAATATTTGTGGATGCGAACAAATCTAAAAAAGTCCAATATTTTCTAGTAGTAAAGGTTGAGTTGTAAGGGAGTCCCTAGAGCAACTTGGACATTTTATTTGTCCCAGAGTAACTTGTGAACTTCCAGGTCTTAAAAACAGTTCCACTGCAGCTGCAGCACTTAGATCTCAGTCTGAAGTTTAATCTGCAGCATCAGTGAAATCACAATGTTGAGTAAAAGTGATGTTATGAACAGTTCTGTGTGGGATTTAATAATCTACTTTAAAATAATCTACTAATGCGCTACTGTCTCAATGTAAACAAACACCTGCAGCAATAGATACTAATGAGAAAAGATAAAGTGAATATTCTGACTGGGATTAGTTCATATTTTCACTTTGGCTGAAATAACAGCGCTGAAGTGGTAGAAGTGAATTTTAACACGCTGGAGTGGTTTTAAGACAAAACTTCATCTTTATCTGATCGACTTTTTCCATTTCTCATCTGTGATTCTCTCTCCGATTACCGAACAGCGAGTGTATTTGTCTGAGCACCAAAGAAGTCCAACTTAGTGTAAACAAGGCGTCAGATACTCAACCTTACAGAATGTGATTTCTGTGTGTTAATAAGTGAGACAGAGAGTTCTGCTGTACAGAGAGACACACAGACATGCACGTGGACTTCAACCTCAAATAATCATAATAATAATAATCATAATAATAATAATAATATCACTGATTACATTAAAGATCAGCAGATTATTATTAGATTTAACATTTAATCTGGGCGAAAAAAAGAACAATTTAAGTCCCATCTACGATCCTCATCTACGATTGCTCTGGCTTAGCAATCGTAGATGAGACTGAATTACAATCAGACCGCAGAAGACGGGACATCAGACAAACCTTACACAAAGGCTTTCCTAACAGGTTTTTAATTTTTTTAGTTATTATTATTATTATTATTATTATTATTATTTTGCAATAAACAAAAACAAAGATTTCTTGTCTATCAATGACTCTTTTTTTCTCTCTTTCATATTAATTTTCCTTCTGTCTCCCTTAGACGTTTTATTACGATTTATGCCCTATTTGGACGTGATGAGTTATAGTTATACAGTAGGACGTGAGGTTAATCCAGAGTTAGAGACCAGAATCCTCCACATGTCACATCACAGAGCGAGAGAGAGTGAGAGAGAGAAAGAACATTAGTCACATGATTCTGTTCTGGATTGTATGTCGAGTTTAAAATGGGAATTCCCAAAAGGAGCGCAGTCTGCACTCAGGAAGTGACTGACAGCCTGGATGGACCTCAGTGAGTGACATGTGTCATGTTATGACTGAGTGAGGAGCTCACTGGTAGCTCTCAGACGACACCAAGTCGACAGCTTGATGATGAACGATGCTTGATTGTTCAGAAAATACCCCAGACAAAGATTGATCGCATTTATGAAAGAATGAATAGAGGAGTCTGGGAGTCGCCACAGCCGACATCTTACAGTAGGATGTCCCTCTCTCATTCCCTTTCTGGTTCTGTCTCTCAGTAATCAGCAGCTGCATTCTACTGCTGCTAATACACTCACACATATAGAGTCTAAACCCACCCAGAAATACAATTATTAGAGTACAGTGTGTGTGTGTGTGTGTGTGTGTGTGTGTGTGTGTGTGTGTGTGTGCACTCCCATCTGTCTGTTCCACACATCCTGGCACAAGTTACTATGACCTACTGTGGTTGCCATATTGTGGCTGCAACACTGTGATTGTATAATAGCACCAACTGTATAATACTGTAGATGCCTCTCTCTCTCTCTCTCTCTCTCTCTCAGTGGTGCCTCGGCATACAAAACATTTTTAGCATACAAGCGAACGAACCAAATCGAACCGAACGCCAGCTCAGTTGCCCATACTGTACGTCCCGGAGTGGTTCCAAAACTTATGCGCGTCAGTGTAAAGCCAAGTGAAAGAAGTTTAAATATGTTTTTTTTTTTTTTTTCATTTTGTGTAAGATTTAGCAAAGATGCAGAACTATGAGTCCCAAAAATGTTATTAAGGACGGTAGCAAGAAGAAAAGGGGCAGCAGCTTTCAGTTTGTTTTTTAAAGCAGCCGGTGCTAAGAGGAATCATAAATTAAGGTTAAGTGAGGTTTAATGTCTGTTTATTTCATATTTAACTTCATTTACATGTCTTACATAAAAATATTAATTGTTTTTAAATGCAAAAAATATGATTACCGTGTTGGAAATTGGTAATACGGGTAATATGTTTGGGTGTCTGGAACGGATTATTTGCATTTACATTATTTCCTATGGAACAATGCGTTTCACAATACGAAATTTCACCTTAAGAACGGATTAAATCCGTATGCCGAGGTACCGCTACACATTTCAACTCCTGTCATGACGTCACACTTTCATACAGTATACAGCACAGAGTTTAATTCCTGCGCCTCTTCACAGATCATTCGTCTTCCCCAGATTTCCAAGCATTCCTTTTCAGCATTTAACGTCACGATGTTGACTTCCTTTTCTAACCTTTTTGATTTGCAGGCAAGTCTTACTTCCTGTGTTCAAATTATTCTTTATTTATTCTTGCTCAGTCATGTATTCCTGATACAGGATTCATGCAAACAGCCGTGCACTGAATGACTTTGTCTACGCGGTGTGTGTGTGGTGTTTACACTAAAGGCTTATTAATAGCTGATTAGTCTGATTAGAATCTCTATTACAGCATCTACAGCCTGGATAAAGCACGCTATTACAGCGTCAAAATGTTGGGAGTGGGTGTGTGACAGATATCTAAGTTTATGACCAATAATTACTTCGATCATGACATGGAAATTACACGAGTCCTGGTTTGACTTGAACTGCCCCTCGTATAACCTTTCCCCTAAATTATGTCAAAAACAACATTTTGAACCTCTTTCAGCGTCTGTAAATAAAGAGATAAGAGGTTCTTGCAAAAAGACCCGATTAGTTGCAACCCGATGCTTTAAAATCCATCTGGAATTTTATTTAAGAATGGGATTGACGTTAGCTTAAACATTCTTTACTGCTTCATATTATTATTACGGCTTAGACAGGGAAACCGAACCCTGTGAACTCTTGTAACTGTAGCACATCTTCAGAGCTGTCAGTGATGCTAAGCGCCGTTCGGACTGAAACATCAAGACGTTTATACACATCTTAGCCATATTCAGCGTGTTAAGCTTATTGCAGAGAACTCGATACCGTGTGATTTTTGTCAGACTGTGTGACGTGAAGGTGAAACGTTAGATTGACCACTGAAACGTCTCATTGTTGAAACGTGAATTGTTAGCTGAACGAAGATTGCTGTGTAGCTGAAACGTCTCCGTAGAGAACTTTTCGTCAGTAAGAAGACGACATATCGCTCAAACATTAGCTTGCTAGTTCCCTTCAGGTGAGATATACAGTAGTACAATATGTAGGGCTGTTAGAGCGATAAAAATATATGTTAGCTAGCTAAATAATTAGTTAATTAGCTAGCTAACTGTACTGATTTGAGAGGCTGGAGAGACAAAGCTCCTGGCATTGGGTCCGATTTGATGTTTTTCAACACCTGTTCTGATAATGTGAGGCTTTAGGAAACAAATTCCAGCTTTCATTAAAAAAATAAATAAACAAAAAACCTCTGGATCCCCAGCTGCATGTTTTTGCAGCCAGTCACTCACTAAGGCATCTGTAAATGTTAACATACTTGAGGATTTTGGAGGTAAAATCTATACAAGGATTAATAATCAATGAACATTACGGGAAAGCATTATACAGTGGAACCTTGGATTACAAGCATAATTCGTTCCGGAGGTGGGCTTGTATTCCAAAACACTCGTAAACCAAATCGGATTTTCCCATAAGCAATAATGGAAAATCAAATTATTCGTTCCATATACAATATATAAAGTAAAAATAAAACAAATAAACCTGCACTTTACCTTTAAAAAAAAGTAAAAATAAATCCCGACAGATAAGTGTTTCAGTTAATGCATGCAGGCACTGTGTGTGTGTGTGTGTGCACACATTAACAGAAAGACAGAAAGTTTTATCAGAAAAATTAGCAAGGAACATCGCTAATGATACTCGCGTGAGCGCCTACTAACGGAATCACTGCTGTAAAGTAAAAAAAAAAAAAAAAATTAACCAGCACTTTACCTTTGAAAAGAATCGCGACAGAGCAGAGTAGAGCAGAGAGTGTGGGTCTGTATGTGTGTGAAGCCTTGGGGGAGGGGTGTCCCTTTTACTAGAGAGAGAGAGAGAGAGTGTGTGTGTGTGTGTGTGTGTCAGGGTCAAATTATGTGCGCGCACACACACATAGGACTAACGAGATGCTGAAACAGAGAGGGAGATGTTGATTATACGAGTAACAGACGAGCACTAAGACCCAGCAGGGGAGACGATTACGCACAATTCCACAGGGCAAGAGAGAGAAAAATCATTGGCTCAGTTGTGATCATGTGACACTTGGTGTCAAAACAAGAGCGCATGCGTGATACATGATACTCGGCACTCGTAAACCAAGACTTTTTCAAGTCAAAATTTATTAAAAATTCTTGCTCGTCTTGCGAAACATTCGCAAACCGTGTTACTCGCAATCAGAGGTTCCACTGTATATACAATAAGCTTCATAACATGTTTATTCCTATAAGATTAAGCTTTAATAAAACCAAATCAGGCGCTTATAAAAGAACTAATATTATTCAAAAGTCCTGATGCCATTGCTACATATTTTGCTTTTAAATCACCAGGCTTTGGCGCAACGAAAAGAGAGTTAAGCCAAAAGTCAAAGCTCTCAATCTACCATTCGATCTTTGTTCCTACCCTCACCTATGGGCAGGAGCTTTCGGTCATGACCGAATGGACAAGATCATGGGCACAAATGGCCGAAATGGGTTTTCTCAGGAGAGTTGCTGGCTTTTCCCTTAGAGATAGGATGAGAAGCTCAATCATCCGTGAGAAACTCAGAATGCTCCTTTGGGTGGAAATTAGCCAGCTGAGGAGGTTCACGTATCCACCAGGACACCTTCCTTGGGAGGTTTTCTTTGCACGCCCAGCTGGGAGGAGGCCACAGGGCAGAGAGATTATTTCCCCAAACTGGGCCTGGGAATGCCTCGGAATCCCCTTTGAGGCGGCCGGGAAAGAAAAGTTTGGTGTTCTTTGTTAGAACCGCTTTCCCCACAACCCGACATTCAGATGGATGGATGGCGCCAGACTTTCTTGTTTTTTCAATGTAGTCTTGAGGAATAGTTCTCCAGGTTTCCTGAAAGACTTTTTTTGTCTCTTATTATTTTCAATCCAGTTCCTGTACCTGAGCAGTTTCAGGGGGTTTTGTTTGTTAAGACGCGCAATGACCTATAGATCATTCGATAATTAAAAACATCTAACTTAAGGCATGAACCAGTGAGAAACAGGTGCAGATGGTGACAGATGGTGATCAGGCCGGTGATTAGTATACTGTTGACGCTGAATGCTGAGGGGTTGGAACAGACGAGAGGGGAAATAAGGTCGCTGCATAAACAACTCATTTTAAAATTGTTTTTAAATCTTTAGGTGCTTTATAATCTGACACAGTAAACATTTGTTCTCATTTCTTTAATTTAATCCACATAGTTTAATTTAATTATGATGGGGGGGCTCAAGACTTTTGCAAAACTTGTCAGGTGACATTAAAGGTTTTATGCAGATGTGTTGGGAAAGGCTTATTCCAGAAGTTTATGTTGTTGATGCCCTTTAACTAAAGTGATAAGACATTTTCAATTCAACGCACTGTCACAAAGTCATGTTTCATAGAAATACAATAATTCATAACATCGGTATAAGTCTTTCATAAAGCAGCTGAGTTAAACCTACAGTACAGTAAAAGGGTCACCTGACAAATTTCAATATCAGCCTTTCGTAAAGTATCTCACACCGTTCTGTGAAGGTTATTGTAATTGCTATGAATGCATTATGACGCTCATATGAAGTCATCCTTCAAAAACATTAAAGTGTTTTCCGTTAACAAGATACATTAGTTTAGACAATGCTTTAATTCAGGATATACTTCTACACTTATTTACAGTATAGTTCATGCTACATGCTAAATGCTACATGCTATATGCAGCTGTGACCAGAAATTGTAGATATCCTGTGTACATACTGTATTATGGAGCTCTTACCCAGTGTAGGGTTGACAGCAGGTGTGTGGTTGGTTTTAATTCCATCACATGTTGGGATAAGCGGTCATGATCATGGTGTCCTGTCTTCTAGACGTATCTGATCTCTCTCTCTCTCTCTCTCTCTCTCTGTGCAGATTGCTGTGGTTGTGGGAAGGAGTTTAAGAACGAGCAGTCGCTGGTGGCCCTGGACAAGCACTGGCACCTGGGCTGCTTCAAGTGCAAAGTGTGCAACAAAGTGCTCAATGCTGAGTACATCAGCAAGTCAGTGCTCCATACACTGTGTGTGTGTGTGTGTGTGTGTGTTATCAGTGTTAACTTTAATGAACTATGCTATATAACTGACTCTCACCTGGTCTAGTAAAAATTTGCGCTTTAAAATTTGTATTTCTTAAAATATAAATAATTTAGATCATTTGGACTACTGTGAACTTGAGCGAAATTAAGTATTTTTAAATGATGTATCAGTTAAAGTCTAGCCACTAATCAGTTTGAAATGGTTAAGGCTGTGGGTTCGAGGCCCAGCACCGCCAAGTTGCCACTACTGAGCCCTTAAGCAAGGCCCTTCACCTTATCCGCTCCAGGGGGCGCTGTGTTCTGGCTTTGACACTGTGCTCTGACCAAAACTGGCTAAGATTTGTGAAACAATTATTTCACTGTCCTGTATGGAGCATGTGACAAATAATTGAATCTTAATATTACTGTATATGCCTGTTCTTTTTTTTCTCCCCCGATATTAGACGATGCATAATGGTTGCCCTAGTGTGTTTCGCTTATTTTGCCTTAGAAATACAGTAGCTGCATCTGGATCAAAATGTGAAAACGCTCAAGGAGGGTGCAAATACTTTTGCAAGGCAGCGTAAATGTCTGATGCATTTTTGTTTCGGCTAATTGAACACCTATCGGATATCGTGATCATTTTAATATAAGTATCGCGATGGGACACTGTCTCCGTATCGCCCGCCTTTAACACGAGTTACTTTAATAATATCTCGTGACAGAGCGCGACAAAGTGACAGATAGACGCCTCATGTTTTCACCTTCGTGTGTGTGTGTGTGTGTACAGGGATGGAATTCCATACTGCGAGATGGACTACCACGCCATGTTCGGCATCCAGTGTGAGAACTGTAAGAAGTACATCACAGGGAAAGTGCTGGAGGTACGAGGTCGATGTCACGCTATCTGTTCTCATGTAGCGCATAACTGTGACTGCTGAAGGAAAGAATGATGAGATCAACACAATTATGGGGATGGGTCATGGAGGGGGCAAGTGTTGTTGTGTTGGTACTGTGTGTGTGTGTGTGTGTGTGTGTGTGTGTGTGTGTGTGTGTGTGTGTGTGTGTGTGTGTGTCACAGAAAGGCTGTGATTCAGTCCGCTCCACACTGGTACACTATATTCCCACCAGGGGCGTGGCTCAGGGCACAAAGACACTCACTGTCCATGCATTGAGAAACTCTCTGTATATACAGTAGCATTGTTGCTGGAAAAAATAAATCTCGGTTTGTATCTCTCTTGGAAAAAAAAAAAAAACAGAACAGTGAATAACTATTTATAATCAGATTCATGCAAAACTGCTTCGGGAGATTTAGTGTAATGTTAAAAAGCACTATATAAATTAATGTAAATAAATTATCATTGAAAAGTTGATTTATTTCAGTAATTCAAATCAAAAAGTGAAACATATATAGATTCATTACACACAGACTAAATAATTTTAAGTGTTTATTATTCTTTTTATTTTGATGATTATGGCTTACAGCTAATAAAAATCCAATCTTAAAAAAATTATATTAATTAAAAA
>QMIH01002011.1:30562-49724 GCA_003987875.1 Clarias batrachus
GGCCCCCCCGCCCCTCTAGAACATCCCCTGCTGTAGCGGCGTAAGAAATGGTTTGTACAGTCGGTGTTTAACGCTGTAGATCTGCATTAGCTGTTTTTTTTAATTCTGTCGATTGACTGAGACGCAAACACAACACATACCGTACAGTAGAGATCGCAATCCATCTCATCAAAAAAAATCGGCGTCATCTGTCATCCATCATCATTATACTATTCCTCTCCTCACAACTCGGCCTAAAGCGTTCATGGGGATTCGACCAAACCAAACCTTTCCAGAACCTTCATCAGGAAGCACAGACATGTCTCTGTATGGGGACACAGTCCTCGGAATCAAATCATGTTTTTTTTTTTTTCAAGGTGAAATGTGGCTTCATGACTGTCGGATATGTTACTAACAAAACTTCGTCCTGTAACTCAGTGGATGTGATTTCCGTCAGTGGAGGAAACGCCACATTTTAAAATTCAAGTTAATTCAAGTTAATAGAATATTCAAATAAAAACTCAATGTCCAGAAGCAGACAGAGTCCGAACGCTCGATCAGTTCTTAACTGCTCAATTTCACGTTAAGTGAAGCACATTATATTTATCTGACAATATAAAAGTTTTTCCCTTAACAGGTCAAATATGATCGTTTTTGAAAAAAAAAAACATATGAACAAACTCTCGTCCTCTTTCCGTCCTCGTCTCTCTGTGGCGTTCAGGTTCTTCCATCTGGCACCCTGCCTGCAGACAAGCGGCCCGAATGGAGGAGAAGAGTAAGGTACGCAGCCACACCCCCTCTCCCTCTCTCTCCCTCTCCCTCTCTCTCTCTTCACCCACACTTTCTAGAAAACCGCTGCCTCGGTGTGAGCGAGCGAGCACATCCATGGTCTCGGCTTCCCCCCTCAGGAGAACTGATGTCTAACGTTACAGCCCGTTTTATTGTAACCCCCCCCTCCCCTCCCCTCCACTCTTCCTGCAGAAACAGGTCCGGATTCAGCTCAATGACGAGGTTCTGAATGTACCCGAGCAGGTTTGTGACGTGTCCTCCCGTCTCCCCTTCCCCCGCATGGGTTTTTACGAGCTCCTCCCGACCCGCTTCCGGCTGTAGTGCGCACTCTGTATGCGTAGGTGCGAATCTGGAGCTGCTGGGCCGCGCCCATCCCTCCTGCCACCCAGCCTGCCCCGTCGTTATGATCACGTGATCAGGGACTCACGGCTCTCACCGCACCCGTGCTGTTGTGTATCTACAGTGAAGCCGTGCGGCGCCTTTAACGCCGGACTAACGTACTAGGAGTTACGGCTTTGTCCCAGCCATCGTTAGCATCTCTGACAGCTTGGAGTGTGTGTGTGTGTGTGTGTGTGTGTGTGAGACGTCTGTGTATGAGCAACTGACCAGGTCAAAAAAAAACCTATTCCACTTGGTAAAGACGTGGTCCCGTGTTTATATCATATCATGCTATACGCTTCTTCCTATAGCTTATATCTTTATCATAATGTAAAATATCATTAACACTTTTTCACACTCCTTTGTAGTCAGTAGTGTTGTGCTGGACATTAGGGACGCTAACCTTATCATCGATTCATTTTTAGAAAGAATTGCAAATATATTTGCTTATTAACTTGGCGTATTTGAATGCTCGAGACTTTTATTAGATTAGATTGATTTACACCATAATCACCATGTAGTGTATTTATTATTGCATTTTTAAACAATCTTATTTAACCTAATAAGTCTAGTGTATATTTAAAGTAAATCCTCATGGGTCATACTGTGCAAGGTTATTCATCAGGTTACACTTAAAAAAAAAAAAAAAAACAACTAAAAGTAATGCAGAGTTATGATGCGTTATTCAGTTATTAGTCATGTCATTATTTCAGCAGTACAGCCCAGACACATCACTCACCCATGACTGGACTCTGTCTCTCCAGGTGACCAGGACTTCCTCTGAGAGCATCACGTCAGTTCCTGCCTCCAGTGCGTCTGGATCCCCGAGCAGAGTTATCTATGTACGCTGAGCTTACAGCACAGTATTGTGTACTGTTTATGGTTTATTTATAAGCTGTTTTTTTTTTTTTTTTAATATGTGTTAATTTTTTAAGCACCACCAGGTGGCAGCAAAGAGTCAGCTTGTTTTAAAGTACAAGCAAGAAAAATTTTTTTTTTTTTTTTTTTTAAATAATCTGATATGTCTGTAGGCAAAGCTGGGCGATGAGTTCCTGGATTATAAAGACCTCGCAGCTCTCCCTAAAATCAAGGCTATCTATAACATTGACCGACCCGACATGCTTTCATACTCGCCTTACGTCAGCTACCCGACAGAGGACAGGACGTATGTGGAGGTACGCACACATCAGGAGCTCTCTCTCTCTCTCTCTCTTTCACACTCACATACACATAGAAACTGTTCAAGACCAACATTAGTACAATAGCACCGTCGCCTCGCACCTCCAGGATTCCGGTTTGATTCGCGCCTCGGGGTCTGTGTGTACTGTATGTAGTTTGCACGTTCACCCCGTGTACTCCGGGTTCTCCGGTTTCCTCCCACAATCCAAAGACATGCAGATTAAGCTAATTGGCGTTCCCAAATTGTGAATGAGCGTGTGAGTGTGTACAGTATATGTGTGTGTGTGTGTGTGTGTGTGTGTGTGTGTGTGTGCCATGTGATGGATTGGTACTCTGCCTCGTCGTCCCCTAAGTCTCCTGGGATCGGCTCCGGGCAAGGCCAGTTTACATCAGATTGAACTAATGCAGTCTTTGATCATGCATACTCGTAAAAACTACCCCTGGTGTTAGCATGCTAATTAGCAGACATCGATCTGGACGCATTTCACAATCAATGATGTCACTCAGATCAAAAGGACAGAACTGTGCTCTCTTAAAAACACACACACAAAAAAAAAAAAAACAGGACTAAAGCATGTTTAATCAACATCACACTCGAGGTTGTGCTGTTGTGCTGAATATCAGCACAGCTGGGATGCAGTCGCAGCCTGGGTACTGAAGATATCACAGCCGTGCTGATGTGCAGTACAACAATCGGACGTACAATCCCTTGTTCCATACCTCAAGTAGTGCCCTTGATCAGGGCGTTAGATGAATGATCAGATGAATGTGGGCGTGGTCAGGCAGCTGCTCTCTCCTCAGTACTGCGGACCGTACAGACCGACTCTCACCCGTTAGTGTCATTAGCCACTGGACACCACCTGGCACACGCCCAGTCACACTTATAGTTAAGCGTATATTATCAGCACTCGCCGAATGCTCCTCGTCCAATCAGATTACTCGGTCGGAAATAACTGTTGTATAACACTCGTTACAGATGAAGGACATTTCTCAGCGTGAACCTTAGCACAAGGAGGTTATCGCTAGCCTAACACGCTAGCACTGGCTAGGCGTGAATGAATGTCTCTATACCACGAGAGAAGAGCAAAAATAACACCGCCTTTACTCAGAACACAATAAAAAAGCATGTGTTTTTTATTTATTTATTTATTTGTCCCTGCGACTCTAAACGATCCAAGCTACCGCAGCTAATGTGCTTCATTTGGAATCGACATGCTAATCAACATGCTAATAGAATAAAGAGCTAGAAATTCTTCTGGTTTGTCTTATGTGTATATTTTAGCGTGTGTACAGTGTACAGGGTATACAGTATGTCTGATTTTGTGCACAAGACAGAAGATAAACAGATAACTTTTTTTTAAAAAATTTTTATATGATCGGCTGAACCGCTTGTCCTTAAGTGACCTCGTTTACTTACTGAGGAAAGTTTCAGGCTTTCACAGCTTCACTTGATGTCCTGATCTGCACGAACTTGCCTCGCTGGGTTTTCATGTCTTACGTTCAAATCTCTCTCTCTCTCTCTTTTTGTTAAGAAAAGCCAGGCTGCATATTTTTCGTGATAAAGCCAGGTCCAGACATATCACACTCGCGGGAAAGGGTTTGGCTTTGTCATTGTTCATGCACGCAAATCCAGATATCAGCTACTTCCATCCTCACTGTACTTACCGAAGGCTTCCCGCTTTAGAGCTTTTCATATCCACGAGGGGCCGTTCAAGTCAAACTGGGACTTGTGACGAAACTTAGAGGAGACTTCAAGCACTGTACGCTGATGAGACTCGTAGCCGCAGGAAAACTTCTGATCGGTGCGGACGTGTTCCAGTACGTGCGTCCGTGACCGGCGATCCTGATTGAGCACGTTGCAGTCGGTCCTGTGAGCGTCCAGCGAGAGGGACAGGAAGTCTGATCATGCCTCCAGCGCACTGAGAAATCTTTTTACCTTGATGGTGTCCAAGCGCTAGTGAAACACTGGGATAAGTGCATCAGTGTATAGGGAGATTATACAGAGAAATAAAGGGAGTTTTTACTCGCTTCTCTCTTCTGTTATCAAAAGTCCCAGTTTGACTCGAAATCATCACCTCATCACTTGAGCTTGGATATTCCTCCTCTTACTGTATATTTCATTCTGCTTGTATCGCTTTAGGCTCAGTGATGTTGAAAAGAACCTAAAACAAAGCAAAAAATCACAATAACCATGCAGACATTTTAAATGGTGTTTAAACCTTTAAACAATTATTATTATGCTTTGTTTTTCAGTTTAAAAAAAAAAAAAATTTATGACACAACATTAAAAATGAATACATGAAATAAATACATAAAAACAAGTAATTTTTATGTTTTTTTAGCATGCAAATGTCTTCCAAACGTTTTCAGCAGTCACATGACGAGAGCGCATTAGACTCAGAAAGAAAGCGATTCTGCACAGAAGAGATGTGAAGTGGCACCGAAGACATTTGAGTCAGAGTAGAGTTCACGCAGGGCAGAAAGTCATTTACTGTAATGCATACGTTTACATTCAGCAGTGTTTCTGGCTTCAGCTCGGCAAATTCAGTTTGTTCAAAGTCATGCACATGCATCATATTAATTTTGCGCCTTAAAACTATCAAAAGGCTTGTTATACGTACAGCATGTAGTGTACAGGTAAACGTCATAAAGAAGCCTGAATGCTGTACATCTTTATCTAATGACATTTTTTTTTTTCTTGACAAATATCGGTTTAAAAATGAAAAAAAATTTGACTTATCGACGTTTCTATCACATTCTATAGGATTTTCCGTTCGTTATTCATGCTATGCTTTTTAAAACTAGTTTAATAGGGAAGGGAAACATAATTGTATTAATGTCTCTGTTTAGGGATTATCACTTTCAGATCACATACCGAGTCATAAGAAATGTCCGTCACGGCCTCCGTCATGAACTCGCTGTAGCGGATGTCATGTCCGGTGTTGAAGGCTGTTTACCGTAATAAATTGTTAGGCTTAACTGTCTGGATATTTTCATTCCGTGTCATAACATAACAGCGTCTTAACATATTACTCGCCGTATGTACAAAATGTGAATGAACGTCATAAAGTTAGCTATATTTGACTAGCACGTCATGTCCGTGTGTGAACTGCTTGTGAGACATCGTGTAGTGTACAGTGCTTCAATAAGGATGCATGAGATGTGTAATGATAATAGGTAACAAACACACACGTATTAAGATGTTGCACTAATTGTCGATGCTATATTTAGTCGTCAACCATCATTAGATGTCATGTACTGTATGTTTAAAAGCTTCAGCTGACACCTGACACCTTCATAACCTTCATCACCTTCACCAACTGATGTGACATGAACATGAAACAAACTCCAGGGGAATTTTTACAAAGATAATTAGTAAGGATTTGATTCTCAGCGCACATTCCTGCACTCACTATTAAAAAACAAGCAGATATCAGCAACTGATGTTTGACATGAAGCTTCCTAATAATACCAAGTCATTAAAGCGTAAACAGCGAGGTCCCGCTTCTGACGTCTTACCCCACCCATGCTTTACTTGATTCACCATCATGCCTCCTGCTGCACAACCTCATCTCACTCCACTGCTTTGTTGTTTTTCTTCCGTCCGCAGTCGCCGCAGTTCCTCACCCCGACTCCGACAGAGGTACGAGGACAGCCTCCGCCGGGGGCAAGAGCGCCCTCAGGAGCGCGGAATGTTCTCTGTTTGTGTCTCAGTGATGCTAAAGTAGAGGTCGCATGTTGTCTTTTATCACATATAGAAGAAGATCAGAGTTTAATGATCTGTGATTGATCTTCTGTAGGTTTAGAACATATGAGGACGTTTTGTCCTGCTTGTATTTTCACTTTTAATATAAAACCGTACCGTATACAGCGTATTCCTGCGTCTTGTTTTTGTGTTTTTAGGGAGATGGGGAAAAGTCCCCCCGCCAGAGGAGACCCTCCAGCCCCAGCTCTAACAGCTCACTGGGCGGGTACGGACGCTACACGCCGTCCCGCTCGCCGCAAAACTACAGCAGACAAGGTACGGCTTTATTAACATCACACTAAAGAACCTTTTCAAATGAGGTTTTTATGATGTTTAGCTTTAGTATTGGTCCATTTTACTTACTTCCCCTTCGGTTGTGTACTTAATTAAGCTTTAATTGGTAACGTTGCTCATACTGACAGTCAGAGAAAGTACAAGGCTACCTTTCATGACATTCATGACATTTCTATAAACAGTTATCAGTACGTTAATTCCAGTAATAAACTTCGCATTAAGTTTCCCTCTTTTTCATTTCACGCTGTAGCCGGTTTCATTTCTGCCCATTTTTTTGCCTTTTGTTTCGCGATGGTTTTAAATACTACTCATTTTCCGTAGATTTATTTCCCTAAGCATGAAATAAAACTCCAGTTTCTTCGTCCTTACATTACATAAAGTGTCCACACTCGCTGTTCTCTATTGTAAAGGCCACATGCATTCCGTTCTAAGCGTTGTGATCCACGTCACATGGCTGCTCGTCAGATTCAGGATCATACACTGCCTGGTTTAAAAAAAAAATATATATATATATATATCAGTACATTCAGAGGGTCATTTTATCTCCACATAACGTTGCTGAGTCTCGACCTGAGCGACTGAAGCGACCCCAGATCATAACCCCGCCTCCAGAGGCTTGTACAGTGGACACTATGCATGATGGGAGCATCGCTTCATCCCTTCTCACCCTGACCACGCCCATCACTCTGGAATAGGCTCAGTCTGGACTCATCTGGTCACATGACCTTTTTACGTCACTCTTTTTTTATGCTCTGTAGTAAACTGAAGCCTTTTTTCTGATGAGCCTCCCAGGGCCTTTACTCGTGTAGAGGGTCAAAAATGGAAAACGAGCCTCTGCAAGGTCAACACAACCAAAACAGTGATTATTTTAAACCAATAAGTAACACACAGTTAACCTGTCACATCATCTATGAGTATGAAAACGTAATGTTTTGATAATAAATTATGTACGGTATACAGTATAGTCAGTGCTCATTATACACTTTTTAATTTTTGAATTCAGCACAAAATCGGAAAAAAAACGCAAAATGACCCGTTATAACTTTTCTTTTTCGTTTTGGGTTTGGAATCCAATATTCAAAAAAACATTTCTTTTTGGACATCAAAAAATGAATGAATGAATTGTTTCGGTTTTGGAACATTTCGTAATCCAGTTCCAGTCATGTTATGTTCGCTTTGCTTGATGCAGGTGAATAATTTGAATTTCTAAAATGGTAATTTTTTTTTTTTTTTGGCCAGGCAGTGTGTATAAAAGTGGTTCAGGTCTGATTTGAGATGATTCATCCACCCCTTCCTGAAAATGTATAAGCACAAGTCACATTCTAGCAGAAGAAGATTTGTGTCACTTTAACGTGAATATGTGAACGTAGCCACATGATGTATACATATTGTCAATATTTTTCATACATTTAGTAATCACTGTTTTTGTATTTACTGCCCTTCTCCCCGCACCCCCTCCTGGCTGGTGTTGGACTCCTTGTTTAGATCAATATGAGAGCAGTAGATACACCCCACAACCCAGGATTTCCAACTCCTTACCAGTGTCCCCCGGGGGGCGATATTCTGGCCAGGCTAGTCCCAGAGACTCTTCTTCACTGCCCCTGTACTACAGTAATTATGGTAGAAGTACCCCACAGACTCTTACCCTGAACCCAACCACCCTGGCCATGCTCCAACAGCACAACTACATCCCGTACTTCAGAGGTACACGGCTCAGCCTCGTGTGCTCGCTAAAACCCACTAACGTCACGCCATGCATGGATCCGTCTGGATCTGCTCTCACCGCTGAACATTAATGAGTGTGAAATATATCAATCACTGCTCTATTAGTTTTAGCGATAAATAGCATTTTGTTAAACAAAACACACACACACACGCCAACAAAATGAGATATGAAACTACTACCTTGTCCTTCGCCCGCCTTCCCTAAACAGGAATTATGACAGAACCAGTCTCTGAATCTAAACCTAGGACAGGCCTGCAGCTCAATTTGCCTCCTTACGGTAAAGCCCTGGACGTTTCAGTATCTCTTATCGGTGTAATCCAGTCCTGTGGGATTGTAGGTGTACCCCAAGGTTCACCCCGTGGACCGCTCGGTTTGTTCCTGCTTGTTGTTATTGTGCCTCGGACCTGCCAACCTTTTACTCTTTTTGCGTAATCGTCCTAATCTAATATGAGTACACACTTAAATAAGTCTTCTTTTACAGTAAATCCCAGATGAGCCAGATTGACAGTTGTATATACTGTATGTTTCGAGCTGTCCCGTATTAACTAACGCTTCCCTCTAAGCCCTGCCCCCTTTTCCATATCCTGTGGTGTGCTCTGTTTCATATTTGGTACAGCATTGCTCACAGAGAGCGTATTGAGACCGTTATTATAAAATAAAATGTATTTATAAAGCGTTCAAGTTACATGCCTTGCAAAAGTATTCATACCCCATGAACTTGTTAGAGTCTGCAAAAGACTTGAGGTTCAGCTTCCAGCGGGACAATTCAACACTCTTTATGTACTAATTAGGTGACTTCTGAAGGCGATTGGTTCCACTGGATTTTAATGAGGGGTGTCAGAGTAAAGGGGGGGGGCGAATACAAATGCACGCCACACTTTTCAAATTTTCAAATTTGAAAAAAATTAGTTCGAATTAGACAAGTTAAGACTTAGCACTAGTTAACTAAAAAATATCATTTTCAAACCAGGCGGCACGGTGGTGTAGTGGCTAGCACTGTCGGCTTGCACCTCCAGGGTCCGGGTTCGATTCACGTCTCTGTCTATATGGAGTTTGCATGTTCTCCGCGTGCTTGGTGGGTTTCCTCTGGGTTCCCTGGTTTTCACCCAAAGACATGCAGGTTCGGCAAATTGACATTCCTAAATTGCCCGTAATGTGTGTGTGAGCCCTGTGATGGGTTGGCACCCTGTCCAGGGTGTACCCTGCCTCATGCCCTAAGCCTCCTGGGATTGGCTCCAGGCCCCACGTGACCCTGAATACAGGATAAAGCGGTATAGACGATGAGTGAGTGATTTTCAAACCTTTATGAATCATTTAAGCTGTAATGATAAACAGAACGTGATTAAAATCGAGCTTTGCCCTACCTACTGCACATCTGCATTTGATTTCTGATCAACAGAGAAAATATCAGGAAACATTAGACCAGTGATTTGTGAAAGTAATGACGAAAGACTAAGTGTGGTAATTTACATTCCTCTTCAGGGTTGGCAGATCTGGTGTTTGTACAGACTGTCTACTTTAACATCATGCACTGTGATACTGCATGAAACTGTCGTGTGTGTGTGTGTGCGAGTGTGTGTCTATGAATCACGGACTGAACCTGTATCGTTGTGCGATTGTGGTATTTTGCTGCTTGCCAGTGTTGTGTCACGTTGTTGGATTGCCCCTGATGTGCGAATTCACATGCCTGCAATTTATCTTGTGCTGTCGTATCGACTTGTTCTGTCTAATCTCCGATCTCTAATCTCTAATCAGACATCCTTCGTTGGCGTTCCTCAGGATGAAAATGAATACCAGCCCAGACTCACGGTTTTTTCAGTTCCCAGTCAGGGAATCCAACGGTTTATCTAATCTGAAGCAGGGTTAAATGTGGCACGGTGTAATGACCAGTCGTCTCCAGATCTGAGAAAGGGATTATTCAAGACTCTCAACCACTCCAGGGGTAAAACCAAGGTCTCTGGAGAAGATTAAAGGGCATCGTGAAGGAATTATAATTTGGGGCCTGGGTTCCATTTGGCTCGATTCTGGCTCTAACCACGTCCTAAGTGAGCGATGTGTTCTGTTTTTTGTACTTATAGACCGTTTATTGGGTGTGGAACCGCACTCACTAACCCGACTCTCAGCAGGGATCTGAGTTCAGCGTTTCTCAGTACAAACACTGTCTTATAAGTGCTGTAGACTTGGTAGGGTTTAATAATCTGAAGCGTTCACACAAAATAAACATGTATTGTGCGGCTCTGGGTTATTGATCAGAAGGTCAGTGGTTCAAGTCCCTGCTCTGAAAGCACTTTGACCATTGGGTTCTTAAACCTGGACTTTTCCAGAGGTGACATATCAGGTCTAACCGTGGGCTGTGACCCCAGCTTGTGCTCTGAAAAAAAAAAGGAGTTCACTTAAAATCTGATAAACACTTCTGATCTAAGCAGCATCACACTCATCAAACAGGGTTGTGCTGTTGTACTGAATATCAGCACGGCTTTGATGCGGTCGTAGACACGAGGGCGCAGCCTCAGAGCCCCAAAGAAGTGACTTTTTTGGGGGGGGGGTGAGGTTATGGAACAGCAATGGTTCCGCTACACCTAGTTGCTTAATGTTCTGCCTGTAATTGTTGCTCGTGCTGCATTCAGGTCGTCCTGCAACTCTTTTCTACTAAATCCTGGCTTGTCTCTTACCTCCTATATCACTCGTCTGAGGGCGTGGTGCGACATATTGCACAGCGCACCTCTTTGTATCTTTGCGCACATGTACGAGGTGGTATCAAAAGGTTTGCAGACTAGTTTTGTAACACGCCAGCAGATGGCAGCACAAGGCTGCACGCACAGTCACATGGAGCTCCGACCTTCATAAGTCAGCGTGCTAAAAGACATCATCCTGTGTACGTGCAACTGATGCTTTTCTGACCCTGCTATTTCATCATGGACAGCAAGTTAGAACGAAGAGCGAACGTGAAATTCTGTGTGAAACTGGACAAATCTGCCACAGAGACGTTTGACATGATTCGGCAAGTTTACGGCGATGCTACAACGAGTCGTTCACGGTGTTTTGAGTGGCGCACACCATTGGAAGATGACAAGAGATCAGCAAGACCTGCAACGCGCTCAACCGCCCAAAACGTCTAAACCAGGGGTCTCAAACTCAGTTCCTGGAGGGCCGCAGCCCTACAGAGTTTTGTTCCAACCATAATTAAAAACACCTGATCCAACTAAACACGTCATTAAGGCTTATTTGAAAACTACATGGTATGTATGTTGGAGCAGGGTTGGAACAAAACTGTGTAGGGCTGCGGCCCTCCAGGAACTGAGTTTGAGACCCCTGTTCTAAACAATTCGGCAACTTGTGCACGATGATCGTCAGAGAACAATCCACAACGTTGCTGCCGTTGTTGGTGTGTCATACAAAAACCGTCCAGGTCCAGAAGATGCGCCGTGTTGCTGCCGAGTTTGTCTGACCCAGGAGCAGATGGAACATCAAATCAAAATCTGCCGAGAACTCCGCCAGCATGCCGTGGTTGACCTGTCCATCATGTCGAGGATCATTACCGGTTTACAGGTACGACCCTGAGACGGAGCGACAAGGTCTTCACATTGGAAGAGCCCATCATCTCCACGATCGGAAAAGGCGAGACGGGTCCATAGCGCATTCTTTTCGACATTTGTGGAATTGTGCATCGAAAATTAGTTCTCATGGGCCAGACGGTCAACAGCCAATTCTTCTGCCAGGTTGTGAGGCATCTGAAGGAGGACGAACGGGGGAAAAACAGAGCCTACTGTATAAACAGAACTAATCTCCAAACTTTTTGATACCACCTCATATTATCCAAACAGATTCCGAGGGATGTTTAAGGAGCGTTTTTTTATTCGATCCCTGCCTATTAACGTCCTACATGAGAACTTTAAGAAGTTCCTTCAACAACTTCATGCCTGCGATATTGAAACTTCAGGGCAAAAGACATGAAGACATGTGAAGTGCTCGAAGACTTACAGTATTTCCTCTCATTATTGGATGTTATGAAGAACACATTACCTTTATCTAAGGTAGTTTGTTATTTGTAGCTATATCATGGAATCTATCGTTTATACTCCAAATATAGCAATAATTAAATTGAAAAATAACAATAATTCATTGCAGTTTTCAGGTTCAAAGAAGTCGGATTTGTATTCTCCGGGCTGAACTCAGAGTTTGTCTGTGCATTATAACTTCTCCAGATGTGCGGAGGAGTTTCTTACCGATGTTACCCGGCTTTTAACTAACCGCATTCTCAGTGTCGTGCATGTGTGTGTGTGTGTCTCTCTAAGTGTGTAGACTGTCTAAATGTGTATGCATACTGTATGTGTGTGTATGTACTGTATCTGTGAGAGAATGAAAGCAGGAATGAGTGAATGTTCCAACACCTTACAGCCTCCTGCTTTCACACTATACTGTATGCACTTATCTTCTATCTTTTTCTCTCGTTCTCTTGTTTCCTTCAAGTTGTTTATAAAAACGGCTTCCTTCCTCATGACCTCATGATCCAGCCTGCTAATGACACCATGCATTCTTGTAGCCTG
Organism: Clarias batrachus; assembly: GCA_003987875.1. NCBI lineage: Eukaryota > Metazoa > Chordata > Actinopteri > Siluriformes > Clariidae > Clarias > Clarias batrachus. Next base: position 43,200 of record QMIH01002011.1, read on the forward strand.
TGCTCACAGGGGCATTTATTAGAGCTAACCTCCCTGACCGATTGATCGTGAAGCAGAACAAAAGCTTCTTAAGCAGGACTGGGAAACAGTCAGACCAGGCAGATAAACGCGTGTCGTTCAGGCCACCAGTTCATCTCAGAAGCTGCGTTCTACAATAGATTGAAGGATTTGAGAAATAACAAGCATTGTTCCTCTACTAGGGAAAAAACAGAGCAATAAAGTCAGAGCCGTAAAGTTGGCCAATGAGACAATGTGCCGATGAAAAATGCGTATTTTATTAAAAAGTGTAATGAACTCCGATAAAACACAGAGGCGTCGTTTAGAGGGTTCATCAGGTTGTCTCATTTTAATTACATGTGTCTTTGTGTCGAATCGAAGGCGATACGTAGGGATCACTGTCTCAGTTCTGGATCAGAACCTTGAAGCTGGACAGAATTGATTGAAGCTTTGTCAGTCCTACAGGTTTTCAGAAAGGTCAACCTGCGTCATACATGAAATCAAAAAATGTCGAGTTAAAGGGACAATATGAGCAGATTTGTACCAGATCATAAACCGCACGTTTTGGCAGAGCACCGCACGTGCGTCAAACAGCGGACACGTCTTTAATCGAAATCTGGACAGAATTGCCTGAATCTCCTGCAGCACTTAGATCTCAGTCTGAAGTTTAATCTGCAGCATCAGTGAATCTAAATGTTGAGTAAAAGTGATGTTATGAACAGTCATGTGTGGGATTTAATCATCTACTTTAAAATAATCTACTAATGCGCTACTGTCTCAATGTAAACAAACACCTGCACCAATAGATATTAATGAGAAAAGATAAAGTGAATATTTTGACTGGGATTAGTTCATATTCTCACTTTGGCTGAAATAACAGCGCTGAAGTGGTAGAAGTGAATTTAAACACGCTGGAGTGGTTTTAAGACAAAACTTCATCTTTATCTGATCGACTTTTTCCATTTCTCATCTGTGATTCTCTCTCCGATTACCGAACAGGGAGTGTATTTGTCTGAGCACCAAAGAAGTACAACTTAGTGTAAACAAGGCGTCAGATACTCGACCTTACAGAATGTGATTTCTGTCTATTAATAAGTGAGACAGAGAGTTCTGCTGGACAGAGAGACACACAGACATGGACGTGGACGTCAACCTCAAATAATAATCATAATAATCATAATAATAATAATAATAATAATAATAATAATATCACTGATTACATTAAAGATGAGCAGATTATTATTAAATTTAACCTTTTAACTCCTTCTACAAAAACTGTTAACAACTAATAAATTAAAGCAATAATTATTCACTGTTTATTAACAGACAAAGACAGATTACTTAAATCTTTTAATAAACATATACAGGGCTCAGGATTGTGCAGTATAGAGTTACATAACCTTTTTTTTTTTTTAATCTCAAAATAGGCAAAAAATCTTTTTAAAAAATGCTATACTAAGACTAGCACATGTTTTTTCTTTTGTGTAAAAGTTTAGTGAATTGAATCAGTTAATAGTTTTATATTGAGGTTTCATTGTGATCTCAGTGATTGATGTCGACATAAAGGTGAGGTTACGAGCGAATACGGAACATGCGGTGTAGCAATCGTAGCTCACGGCGGCCATATTTGGAGGCCGTGGTGCATTCTGGGAAAATAAAAATCCGGTGCAACTTTGAATCTAACAGAAGTCGTGTAGTGCGAGTGTTCTTTGGACAGTTTTCTAGAAAGACGTCCTTTACGTTTTCATATTCATATAATTCAGACGTTTTGCTCAGCGAGCCCTTCGGACATCCGCGCACCGCTTCAGATCCGTCTACGGTTCTCTATTTCTACAAGGCTTGTCTAGACACTCGTGCTCCCATACAGGCTGTAACACACCACAGTGTGGTCCGGCATGTCACGTTAGCAGGTTGGCTCATGCTGTGTGAGTGTGTTCATGATTTAAATGATTTAAAAAGCAACAGGGTGTAACTCTACTTTTCTCCCCCCCCCCTCCCCCCTCTCTCTGTGTTTATCTGCCCTCGTCTTCTCCCCCTGGAGGTAGCGAAAGCGGTCGAAGTACCCCGAGCCTCTCCGCCTACTCCGATGGCAAATCTCCGTGCTCTTCGTACGTGGCCGCGCCCAAGCACTTCCACATCCCAGGTACGTCCTCTTCACTCCTGCACTTTACTCAAGCAGCATCTTAGTTAATAAATAGTCACATTCGGTTCTTTTTTTATTATTGGCTTAAGCATTGAAACTGGCAGTAGATATATCTGATACTCGATTGTTACTTATGATTATGATCATAATTTCAACAGGCAGCCACCATCCTAATGAGGATCACAGGAAGCCTGAAATGTTGGGAAAAATACAGTAGAGGGAACTAAAGAGTCGATAAACCTGTGGTGCAAAAACATGGACAAAAAATGTGAAGAATATCAATCACATCAAAGCACTTTGCACCCTTAAAGTGAATTGACAGCTGGAAGACAAACAGAAGAATTTTTGAAGTAGAATGACCTGGTTGCATAAATATGCGCTCCCTTTTATCATAGGTCCTGTGACTGTGCTCAGAAATGAGCCACATCGCACTCGTGTTCAAAATTATAATAATTCTATAAAAACTCATAAATGATTATTGTTTGAAGTGAGACAGTACAACACTGGAAAATCGCACTTTTTGGGGCGCAAATCATCTCTTCAACAAACGGCTGAAGTTAGCCACTCGAGATGTTAAAGAAAGCGAGATCGGTCACTTCCATGCTGCGTAAACTTCAGAAGTGGCTTCTTTGGTACACACATTTTCTGCATTATATGTATACAAATGAATAAATAAATAAATAAATATGATCAATACTGTGTTTTGGCCGAAAGTGAAGCATGGTGACGGGAGCACCATACTAGGTTTCTGCTTCACTTCAGCTGGAACTGTGGGTCTAACCAGCAGGCCTCTCACAGAGAGATGAAGATGAAGAAGAATTTCATAATGAACAGGACAAGAACAAGAAGAAGAATGTTAGTGTCTAAATCTGAGTCGTAATGAAAATCTGTGGAATGGCTTTATTAGCACAGGAGACCTTTTCTCACTCTGAGCGTAAGAACGTGCTCGGACGATCGACTCTCACCTCAAACCACTGAGACCTGCTGTACAAGCAAAGTGTTTGTCAAGAAGGGTGGGTATACTTATGCAACCATAACCTGCATAACCCTTCAAACCCGGTTCTGTTTGGTTCCGGTATGACGTTACCGATGGTAAAAAGCTCTGATGAGATCAATCTTGTGTGCATGTCCACGTTCAGGCTGTTTCAGAAACTTTATAGAGAGCGTTTCTGCAGACGTCTCACGAGACGGACCGCGCTCGCGAGCTGCGTTTGAACTCCGTGTCGTTACTCAAATAAATCGCAATATATTTGCCGTTTATGGTCGTATTTACCGCTCTGAGCCGGAGTTGGGCTGAGGCGCGTCACTCGTGAAGCACGTAACTGTCACTGTCACTCAGACACGACGCAGTAAAATGAATCATGCAGTTTATGTGTTTTTCTTCTATTGTTCTTTTTCCCCCTAGTTTTTAATGGTGCCTTTTGTTTTCAGTGCTGCCAGATGCTGAAACAGCTCTTACACACACACACACACACACACACACACACAAAAGTGTTGTGTTAAAAATGAATGAATCATTTTTCCTGAAAAGCACTCCAGTTGATTCGGGGCGTGTGTTTGGAAGTTTGGAAGTGAGGTTAAGACGAAATGGACCAGAGAGACCCACATGCCGGGTTGATTATTAAAGGAGTAAGGGATAGTGTCGTTTCATGGTGACTCCATGTTTTAGGGATTTTCTGCCTCTTTGTTTTTGGAGCTGTACATTATTAGTATTAATATTATTTTAATGGAATGTTATAATATTTATTATAATGGAATCGCTGTTTTTGTCTAGTTTAATCTTTTCAAGAACCAATCAGCTGTAAGGCGGTAATGCTACTGTAACCGCGCTTCCTCTCAACACTGATTGTTGTCCCGTAACAGCACTACCCTGAGTCTTTTATTCCTTTATATACTTTATTCTTTTTTTTTGGGGGGGGGGGATTTTTCTCCGATTTTCTCCCTAATTTACTCGTGTCCAATTCCTCCCCGTCACTAGGGGGCTCCACATTAAGGCTACTACTACCACTCAGCCGGGAGGGCCGAAGACTATCACGTGTTTCCTCCGAACCACGTGACGCCAGCCGACCGCATCTTTTCGAACTGCTCGCTCGCGCACCGTTGGGGGCGGAGTCACACACTCGGTGGACAGCGCTATCCGCTCCTTCCGCTTGCGTGAGCTCACAGACGCCCCTGACTGGCTGTAGAGCCGTGATTAATGCGGGAGCACTATGTACCTCTCGTTCCTCCCCTCTGAGAGAGCTCGGCCAATCAGCTCTCTCTAGACCTCCGGCTGCGAGAGGTTACAGCACCACCCGGGATTCGAACTAGCGATCTCCGGATTTTAACCACTGCGCCACTTGGAGGCTACTTGATTCATTTTTATCTATTTTTATTCTGTAATCTTATAAAAGAATTAAAAGATGACCTGACACAGTGTTACCGAACTTTCGATCGTCGCATGCCGATCACAATCATTCACACACTAGAAGAAGTCTGATGTTTTACGATCTAATACAGCGACAGATGTCCTTCAGCTCGGCACGGCCCTTCTGCTGTCCTGACTTCAGTCCATCCTTCAATAACTCCTAACTCATGCTTCTTTTTTCATGGTTCTCTCTCTCTCTCTCTCTCTCTCTCTCTCTCTGTGTATCATCTCTGCACCTGTCATGCTCTCTTCCTGTCTTCCATTCCAGATAATAAAGCCAAAGATAATATCTATAGAAAACCCCCTATCTACAAACAGCATGGTACAGTTCAATCTGCGTGGTATAACCATCACTCACTCAGTGCACGCTCTGTCGCATGATGCCAGTGCTGTCATGGTATCTTGTTGCCATGGTGACCTTTACCCGTTGCTTTGGGTTCTGGACGTTTCCATTTCAGACTGTGCTGTAAATTCCTCACCGCGTACACTTTGTGTGAACCACTGTGACGTAAGCGTTAACCTCTTCCTACAGACCTCATGACCATTACAAATTCAAAGATTGAATAAATACAAGGGGTGTTCGAGTCAAACCAGGATTTCAAAGCGATCGAGATTTTCAGAAGACTTTTCAGCCGCAGTAAAATATTCGTCATTTATCTGTGCGAACTGTGCACACACCCACTGAGCAACACCACTTGCACATTACAGAGAACTCGGCCGGGAAGTCATTTCCACATGTTTGGGCCATTAAAGGAGTTCCTGGGAGGCCGTCGTTTCAGACGTGAAAGGAAACGTTCTACCTTGATGGTGTGGGATAAGTGCGTTAGTGTGGCAGGAGATTATATAGAGAGAAATAAATGGATTCTCAGAAATCAAAAGTCCCGGTTTGACTTGAACGCCCCTGGTACAGTTGTGAATATACTGAACAGTTTCCTGTTCCGTTAGAGCACGTGGATTCCTTGTAGGGATTTTGATATCTTATGATCAGAATCTCATTATTTAGATTTCCAGATTGTTCTAAAACTATTTTCTTCGAGGCCGATGCTGAGCCCGACAACCTCTCAGGTTTTGTCGTTATCCTTTAGTCAGTTTATTTGCATACGAGCCGTGATTGGTGCAGAGTCATCGCACATTATTATTATTATTTGTACCCATCTGGATAAATTGAAAAATGTCTTAATTGTACAGCAACAAAAAAAAAAAAAAAAAAGGGTTAAGTGAAATGTTACGGGTTATCCGATTTGACGTTTTAAAATCCAGGAGTAATTTAAAGTTAATTCCAGCACTTTTCTGAAGCACCAGCTCTGACATGGAAACACACAGTATAGAGTTCTGTTTTATTTTCTCGGCTCCATCCATCCATTCATCAGCTGCATCTTATTTTATTGTGATCATCTGCCTTTTTGGATTTTGTACGGCGTGTTATTGTTTATGCGTGCTTGTGTGTGTGTGTGTGTGTGTGTGTGTGTGTGTGTGTGTGTGTGTGTGAGACGCATCGTAGTGGCCTTGGCTAGTCAGTGGAAGACATCTGTGTAACTCATAGTGTGTACGTCGCTGTGGCGTGTTGGTTATATTACGACTCATCTGATTCCCTTTTCTGGTCATTTCTACACTTTATTCAGTTCCTTATTTTGTTCTGAAATGTGTGTATTTTATATTAGATTGGTGTTTTCCTTTGTGACCTTTGACAATCAGTCCTGTAGATGATGCTTTTATTTTCTTGTAATTTTATCGTGAAGCACGTTGCATGCTACTCTTCTTGTTTGTGCCTAAGAGCGACCGAACACTTACTGTGTTTATTTTAATTATTATATAAAACTGATTGGTGCCCTGTCAATATTTCAACAGCTTCTAGAACCTCCTGGCAAGATGGAGAAGATGCAGATAGAAAGGTAAGCGATCTGTTTGTGTTGTATTATTATTATTATTATTATTATTATTATTATTATTATTATTATTATTATTATTAATTTATATA
>QMIH01002011.1:53280-65166 GCA_003987875.1 Clarias batrachus
CGTGTGTGTGTGTGTGTGTGTGTGTGTGTGTGTGTGTGTGTGTGTGTGTGGAATTAGCCCCTTCCCTCGCCTCGTCTTAAACAGTAAAACTCACCCTCACTCCCTCCACCTCGCTTTTTAAGTTTCGCAACAAACACACACACAATGGAAACACTGTTTTAATGGGAAAAAAGAAATCTCTCTAATGACACCCGTGTGAGCGCAGACTAACGGAATCACTGCTGTAAAGTAAAACAAACAAACAAATGAACCAGCACCTTATCTTTGAAAAGAATCGAGACCGAGCAGAGTTTCTGTGTAGAGCAGAGTGTGTATGTGTCTGTGTGAAGCCGGCTAGAGAGAGTGTGTCGGTGTCAAAAAAAAAAACTCGTAAACCAAGACATGCTCTTTTTTCAAGTCAAAATTTATTAAAAATCTTTGCTCGTCTTGCGGAACATTCGTAAACCGAGTTACTCGCAATCCGAGGTTCCACTGTATATATTAATTCCATAATTTCGTTTGATTGTGGTAAGCTGCTTTGCGACAATGACAATAGTTAAAAGCGGTATACAAATAAAATAAAATTGAATTGAATTGAAACACCAAAAAGGGAAACTGCGGCAAAATGGAGTTTGGGTTGGGGTGAGGCGTAGGGTAAAACCAGGACAGGAATTCTGTACACTGTGTATTTTCTGCTTAGTGCACACTTGTGTATTGAATTATTACCCCATGCAGAAGTTTCCTGGTTGTTTTGGAGGATATACAGTACTAGACCGTGACATCCTGGCTTGATGACATGATCATAGATCAGGACTGGAGGGAATGGATTACCTCAACACAGGTGTCCATCTTGTTCTGCACTTACTTGGAATCAAACGTAGAGCCTCATCATTTACATGAAGCTTTACTGCGATTCTCATGTGTCTTTTCTCCTTCATAATTCATTTACTGTATAATTCATACCCTCCTCTCGGTATCTCTCTAACAGACACAGTTCTGGAACAAACCGGTTTGAATAACCGGTCCATCTTTAGTCTAAAAAACAAACAAACAAACAAGCAGAAATCGTTATTAGATCCATGAGCCATTTTTATTTGTTCTGCGTATGGATTAGAGATCATATTTGACCATCCAGAGTCACACAGCAGCTATCCAAGAAAAGCTGAGTCATCATATTCTGTCACGAGTTCCTGGTGGGTCTCTCGCTTCAGCTCCAGCGTCTAAATCAGGGTCAAGCTTTTATCGCGTCTTCTTCTTCAAAGACCCTCATTATTTGCATCAGATATATTAAATAAATAACTTTAAAAGCGGTAGTTCCAGTGAAAATAATTAAAATAAGATAAGAGTGGTGTTAGATGCATTTCATTTTTCCTTCTCCTGGAGTAAACCCGTCGCCAGCTTCCAAGAAGGAAAAAAAAGGAAACCTGGTCCTGATTAGTTAATCCTGTTTCTCATTACTGCATTAAAGCAAAAGCCAATAATATGTGATTAAACAAACTAAGGGAGGTGTTTTATTAGATGCCTCAGGTAGTAATGTTTTCTCATCATTGTTTTGTCACATTAACTTTGTTATTTGACCTGCATTTGTGTATGTTATAGTAAGTATGTGCGATGTGCATTGTTCTAATTTAGGCGTTCAGAGCTGGGGTTATAACATGTGTCAAAGGGTTCAAGCTCAAATCCCTGTCAAAAGGATTCTGCGTGAATATGCCAAATAAAAGTACCAGAATGAATTTCCTCCTGTTTGCCCTTATTAGGTTTTTAATTACCTGTAGCTTATACAAGACAAACTGATTTTCCGACCTCATGTACTGTAACAAGAAACCTGATTCTTTAGCTTAGCCCCGCCCGCTCATCTCAACTCTGCTAAGCTTTGCAGTTCTCTGGTTGACATGTTTAAAAGCTACAGTAAATAAGGCTACGCTAGCAGGTAACAGATACACCCTAACACCTAACCTAGCCATCTTTCAAAAGCTAAAAGCTTTTTTGAAAAAAAAAAAAATCTATGTTTGATGCTAGCACTAAAAGTTAATCTAGGTAACATTAGCCCTTACCAAAGAATAGATTAGCCATTATCAGTTAACTGAACAGATAAGCTAAAAGGCTTTCATATAAAAGTACAACATGGATTCATTTGCTGATGCTCATAGCCAATAGCTAACCTAGCTTTCTTTAGCTCTTAATAAGGGCTTGGTTAGCCATTAGCGGTTATCAGCTATCTGCTAATGTCTAACGGCTGATCTGGTCTTCTTCAGCTACAATATTAGTATTATTTTACCTTTTATATTGCTAAATATTGAGGACGTCAATGTGAATTAACAGTCAAACAAATGTTGTTCTCCTTATCCTATTAATCAGAAATGGAGGTGAAAGAAGACGGGTGGGAAATGCTACGTCCTGAACATGGACGTCGCCAGTCCTTGTGTTCTGATTGGCTAGGAAAGTGCACTTCCACATAGGGCTGTTCAGGGGCGGTTCATTTAAAGCATTGAAACAGCGTGTTTGGAAAAGGAGTGAAGCGGAAAGAAAGTCAAGCAGGAAGAACTCGGGATCTGAGGATCTATTTCAGCTGGAACTTTAACACACACATTTTGGAGACGTTTAATGTTTATGCACCATGGTTTCAAATACGCTCGTGAGGCAGGTGAAAACGTATTGCTTAGAAGACAAATTGTTATCGGGGGCCAAAGGTTCTGGTTCTGATTCTGGTTTTCAGTAGTGCGTTATGAGCCGACAGGTTATCTGCTCATTTGTTTGTGTGTGTTTCCACCCTGGGTTAGAACACGAGATGAGTTTGTTTTTCTTGTGAGAGGGAATTCCGTCAGCCTCTCCGGAGAAACGCGGACAACACCCTGACGAGAATTACGAAAGCCTCATGATTTCAGCAGTTTCATCTTTCTAGCCGTCCATAAAAGCCACACTCTGCTGTTATTCTACCTCCTGCGGCCTGGAGCGAGCTAACAAACGCTAACTGATGCCTCGAATCTAGTTCATCTCCTGCAACCCTGGTGGAGTCACCCTCTACACTCCCTTATACACACACGTGTCTTAGTTTTATCTTGCGCATAAATCACGCTTTTTATGCTTTCTCTGCTAAAACAGAGAGCTGCATGTTTTGAAAAGGAAAAAAAACAAAAAAGCCAAACGTCCCCAAATGTCATTGTTATGTAGACATGGAGCTATAAAACCCACACACACTTGCACACACACACATGCATTTACTCACACAAAGGCCCCGGAGGCCTGCAGTAAGTTATGAGTTAAGTTCTATGGACAGACCGCTGTAAGCGTCATCACCGTGCACCGTGTCATCTGTTCCACTCTTTAATCCAGAGGGAAGTTCACTGCATGCAGATGTGTAAGTAGAAAAATCTGCTCCAGAGATCCGAGCTGATTAGGGTTTAGTTAACTCTTTAGGAGCCGCTCGTGGACGTGTACCGGTCTGTAGGGCGTTTGGTATCCGAGCTGCAGCAGCGAGGCTGGAAGGCTTACTGACATGAGGCTGTATAACGAATTAATATTTAAAAATTATGCACAAACATTGGACATTGTTAATTCACTTTATACTGAAGTTGTGTGTAATGGTCTGCAAAATGACTGCTGTTTTTTTTTTTTTTTTAGAAAAGTTTCAGAAAGGCTGATCATCTTCACATTGATCAAAAAGAGTTCCTGATACATTTGCATTTAGTGACACCAGCAAAACTCTGTGAAGCTTCATGTGCACAGAGACGTTACTTTGACTATCGTTGGCCAGGTGATGCTACAGCCGTCTGTCACCGGGAGTCTATAGAGCAGATTGGACTCTTTTCACTAGCCAATCAGAGGTGTCTGTGACGTGCAAAAGTGGAAGAGGCATCTAACCCTATCCACTGCATCCTCTTCTGTCACACCAACTAACTTCATGTCCTCTATGTTCACTGCATCTATAAATCTCCTCTTTAGTCTTCCATTAGCCCTCCTGTCTGGCAATTCCAATCTCAGCATCCTTCTACCAGTTTTGATGAGTGTGTTGGTGTAGAGGTTAGCACTGTGGTTTCGTGCCTCCAATATCGTGGGTTCGAGCCCTTCCTCGAGGTTTGTGTATATGGAGTTTGCATGTTCTCCCTGTGCTTGGTGGGTTTCCTCCGGGTACTCCGGTTTCCTCCCACAGTCCAAAAACATGCAGATTAGAGCACGAATTGGTGTTCCCCAACCGCCATAGTGAGGGTGCACTGCGATGCATCTGCAACCCTATACAGGATCGGCGCTGTAGTGAAAAAATGTTAAATATAATATTAGAAATTAGAATATTATACTACTCAAAATGAAAATATCAACATATTTGTAAATATTTCTCTTTCAGTCGCTCTTGAAATTATTATTGGAATGTTTGGGACATCCGGGCACTAGGTGGCAGTGTGCAGTTAACACAAGAGCCAACAATAGGTTAATAAAAAAAGAACAAAATTTATATATAGCTATAATTATACTGTACATAAATATAATTATATAAAGATTTTTTCTGCACCTCTAAAGAAAGAAATTCAGCCTCTTATTATCAGAACTGCCATTCCCGATTATGATTTTTATTTAATTTTATTTTTGTTGTAAAATTTGAGGGATACATTTTTTAAAAAATATTTATTTACAGTGGGACCTCGGATTGGGAGTAACACGGTTTGTGAGTGTTTCGCAAGACAAGCAAAGATTTTTAATAAATTTTGACTTGAAAAACAAGCAAGTCTTGGTTTACGAGTACCGAGTATCACGTATCACGCATGCGCTCTTGTTTTAACACCGAGCGTCACATGATCACAACTGAGCCAATGATTTTTCTCTCGGTTTTGCGCTGCGGAATTGTGGGTAATCGTCTCCCCTGCTCGGTCTTAGCGCTCGTTTCTTACTGGTGTAATCAACGTCGGCCCTCTATGTTCCTGTGTGTTGGTAGTCCTACTGTATGTGTGCGCGCGCGTAATTTGACACCGACACACACACAGACTCTCCCCGGCTTCACACACATACAGACACACACTCTCTGCACAGAAAACTCCACTCTGTCGCGATTCTTTTCAAAGGTAAAGTGCTGGTTCATTTTTTTCATTTGTTTTCTTTTACTTTACAGCAGTGATTCCGTTAGTATGCGCTCACGCGAGTGTCATTAGAGAGATTTTTTTTTTTTCCTGTTAAAACAGTGTTTCCGTTGTGTGTGTATTTGTTGGGAAACTTAAAAAGCGACGTGGGGGGAGGGAGGAGGAGTTTTACTGTGTAAGATGAGTCGAGGGAAGGGGCTAATTCCACACACACACTCACACACACACAAATACACGGTGCCTGCGTGCACAAATGGAAACACTTATCTGTTAGGATTTATTTTAACTTTTTTTTAAAGGTAAAGTCCTGGATAATTTGTTTTATTTTTACTTTATACATTGTATTAATTATTTTTATGTATTTATTTTTTTGGGCTGTGGAACAAAAAAATTTAGTTTTCATTATTTCTTATGGGAAAATTCGGTTTGGTTTATGAGTGTTTTGGAATACGAGCCCACTTCCGGACCGAATTATACTTGTAATCCAAGGTTCCACTGTATTTATTTTTCGGTGCTAAATTTTATTTATTTATTTATTTATTAATTTTGGGTGATATAATTCAGGGACTTCTTTATTTATTTATTCCTTTTTGTGATAACATTCAGAGATTTCTTTATTTCTTTAATTTATTATTTATTCATTTTGATGATAAAATTTATTTATTTATTTTGTTAACCATCTTACTTTTTCATCTTACATGTCTTTAAACATGACTTTTTTAATGTCTATCTTTTTTTTTTACATCTATTCTTTTTTAAACTATATTTATTTTATTTTATTATATTTTAAGCTTATTTTTTTACTTTTCAGTGGCATTCATTGGGGGACAGCAAAGGACGAATTTCATTGTATGGCGGGGGAACACGTTTCTTTACCATGCATATGACAATAAAACTTGGTTACTATAATCATTAGAAACAAAATCATTCATGCATTTTCTTTCCCCTCGCTCTCTCTCTTTCAGAGACACCTGTCCCCAGATGAGTTCTTCCAGGTGTTCGGGATGACCATCGCACAGTTTGACCGCCTGGCTCTGTGGAAGAGAAACGACCTGAAGAAGAAAGCTCGCCTGTTCTAACCATCCTCATCCTCATCGTCGTCATCACCGTTACGCCCTTGAGGGAACTGAGAGAGAAGATGAATGAGGGGTTCCTCCTCGACCCGTCGTATATATGCAGAGATGAGAGAGATAGTGAAAGATATATACTGTAGATTATATATCCATACATAAATATATGCACTTCCATTCTGCTGCGGTGCGTGCCTGCTGTCATAACGCCGAAGAAAGGGGGAGTGTGTTACAAACACGCCGTCACTTCACAGCCTCAGTGTTAGCCGTGGTAGCTTTCTTTTTGCGAATGCCGCATTAGTTCTGTTTCGGAGAAAATTGTGTGTCCTGTACGTCGCTCCTGTTTACTGGTTCTCGCTCACGATTCAGGTAACTGCAATAAGCATCTACGGTCTGAGGTGTACAGTATAAGCGGTACAGATACAGCAGTGTGTGTGTGTGTGTCTGTTTGTGTGTTTGCACATGTGAAAGCACGACATGGCCATTTTTATCCAATAATCACTGTGTGTATTTTTTTGTTTTTATCTACGTCCTCTATTTTCCTCAGCCGTCCATCACAATCTCTACATTAACTAATTAAATAAGAGAAGTTAGATATTTGAGATAATCGGGGTGAACCGTCAAAGAAATTAAAGTAAATCTACGAGCATATACACCGATCAGTCCGATCAGATTGTGACTCCGCCCCAACAACCACGCCCCTGTCCTCGTCCCCGCCTAATATTGAGTACATCCCCACTTTGCCATCCAAAACACTAATAACCTGTGTGTTCTGACGCCTTTCTATCAGAACCAGCACTAAGATTTTACATAGTTTGAGCTCTCCCAGCCTACATGCACCATGAGCCTTGGCCAACCATGACCCTGTCACTGGATTACGTTTGGTTTGTCCTGATCACTTTAAACCACTAACATCCCACAAGAGCTGCAGGTTTGGAGACGCTCTGATCCGGTCGTCTAGCCATCACATTTCGGCCTTCAGCAACAGTTACAATATCTCACTACAACGTCAACTGGAAATGCGTACAACATACAGAAGAGGTATCAAGTGAACCATTTTTTTTTTTTTTTTTGAGAAGCGGATGTGATGAAAACAGGAAAAATGAGCGAACATAAGGATTTGAGCGACTTGACGATGCCAAAACCCCAGCTCTTGTGGGAATTTATTTGACGTATTTTTCGAGTTATAACTTTGTGGCCTTGTGATTCTTTCTAGGGTCTATAAATCAGACATGCTGTTAGTTAGAAGTCAAGTTAGTTTTCGAACAGTTGTCTTTTAGTTAAACTTCACTACAGTCCTATAGGATTAGAAAATCTAATTGAGAAACGAATACAGGTAAAGTGAAATGTTTTTGTGATTTTCTTTATTTTATTGGGCGTAAAAAAAAAAAAAAGGGCTGACCTGAATGACTCTTATTGGCTAAGGTGTTAACATACAATATATTTATTTCTTATAACAGCTGATACGTAATATACTGTAGACGGGGTCAAATCGATTCCTTAATGTATTGCAGTACTTTTGAGTGGCCACACTGACTCTTACATCATGTTTTTATTCATATTAAATTGTCATTTCTATATCTGTGCATTCGAGGTGTTTATACATCGCAGTTTCTTTAGCATTCTACCCGGTAAATTTCCTGCATACATTAATGGACGACAATAAAACTTGCAATTTTTCAAATTTTAAAAGTCCAATAAACAGCCCCTCGTCAACTCAGGATAGTTCCCATCTCATTTACAGAGTGACATCATATCATCATGGCTGCTCACAGCTCAACAGTGCAAAGAGGACAAATGTTTTACTCTTAACCACACCCACAAAAAATAAAATAAAATAATGAAACCGTGATGAAAATCTGGCAAGTGCTAAACCTTCCAATAATGCAGCTTGGGTAACGCAGGCACACATGAAGGCTTTTTTTTCATTTCTGGGGTGCCAATACTTTTCTTCTATTGGAATGTATAAGCTTTTTGTTTGTTTGTTTCTTTTAAATGTTGTTTTTTTTAGAACGCCTTCTTTCAAAGCATCAATATAAAAGAAAAATTCAATCTGCACGTAATTGAGATTAATAAGCGACAGCATAATCCGTATTTAAATCTCAGACTCTCAGAACCAGTTATAATATTTTAAAGCTAATTACTTCTCCTTATATGGAAATATAGACAAGCTGGAGTAAGATATCGTGTACAAATGCTGTGCAGAAATGACTTAATTTTTCGAGAGTAAGCTGATTTTTAATGTAAACGCACCAAGAGATAATTTATGAAATAAATTTGTTCATATCCAGCAGAAAATTTATGATCCCTAATATCAATAAAGAAATGTATGTGCCATTGTTATTACATGTTTATTGTACAGCTTTGTGTATACTGTAATAAGTAGCAGAGAGTTAATAGAAAATACAGTGTAACCTTGGATTACGAGCATAATTAATTCCAGAAGTGGGCTCGTATTCCAAAACACTTGTAAACTAAATCAAATCTTCCCATAATGAAAATAAGAAATAATGAAAACTCAAAGTGTGTATGTGTGTGGAATTAGGCCCTTCCCTCACCTCGTCTTACACAGTAAAACTCCTCCTCCCTCCCCCCACCTCGCTTTTTAAGTTTCACAACAAACACACACACAACGGAAACACAGTTTTAATGGGAAAAAATAATTATTTCTAATGACATTCGCGTGAGCGCAGACTAACGGAATCACTGCTATAAAGTAAAAAAAAAATGAACCAGCACCTTAGCTTTGAAAAGAATCACGACAGAGCAGAGTTTTTGTGTAGAGCAGAGTTTGTGTGTCTGTGTGAAGCCAGGGAGGGGGGTGTAAAGGCAAGAGAGTGTGTGTGTGTGTGTGTGTCGGTGTATGTGTTCCAGTGTGAAAAACTCGGCACTCGTAAACCAAGACATGCTCGTTTTTCAAGTCAAAATTTATTAAAAATCTCGTAAACCGAGTTACTCGCAATCCGAGGTTCCACTGTACACCGAAACCGTTAACTGCGAGTGGCTTTAGTGATTGTTTCAGGTTTATACGTTGACATCCTCCGCCTCTGGGACATGTTATCGGATACGAAAGCATACGAATGTGTAAGGTTTATTATACGCTAACAAAGAGGGGCGTTCGAGTCAAACAGGGACTTTACATTTTTGGTGAGTGAAGGCATAAAACCGATTGACATTTGAGAAGACTCTCAGCCTGAAGTGACGCGGAATCCATTGCACACGTTCCTGTAAACATTTAGCGTGCGGAACGTCTAATCCTTCGACGAACAATCGACAATGCCAACTTGCGGAAGAGCCTCATCTGTCTGTGTGAACTGTACACACAATCATTCCCCAATACCACTCGCACATCACAGGAACTCGGCTGGGAGTTATTGCCACATCACCCGAACAGTCCTGACCTCGCTCCAAGCCATTTCCACATGTTTGGGCCGTTAAAGGAGTTCCTGGGAGGCCGGCGTTTCAGACATGAAGCAGGCGGTCCGATCATGGCTCCGGTGTACTGGGAAAACTTTCTAGCTTAATGGTATCCAAGCACTAGTAAAACTAGTGTAGCTACTAGTGTAGCTGGGGATGACATAGTCCCGGTTTGACTCGAACACCCCTGGAGTGTGAGTTCAGTGAGTCAGGTATCTTCAGCCAACAAAGCACCTCTCGCCACATTCAGCTCCTCCCTTTCTTCCTTTGTTTTTTAACCCCCAACTGGCCTCACTGTGAGATTTAAAATGATGGTTTCTCCAGTTTGTGAATCAATAAACTGATTAAAGAGGCTTTTTTTTCATACATTTTGTTTGAAATCAGATTTATTCTCAAATATAATCGGCACACGCTGTAGCATCTTCGATCGTACTCTTCGGGAATATTTTTGTACTCTAGCTTCACGGAGTCAGAAGGAGGTTACCTTCGACTCTGTCTTTATGCTTATAAACTGAATATATATAAAATAATATATATATATATATATATATAAAACAATAAGGATTTGCGAAGCGGTTCTGTGATACGTCACTGCGACCCAAACACTGCTTTATTTTTTTCTCTTTGTTTCTGAATAAACGTGTGTACATGCGATATAACACTAGCTAAAGCATGATATGCTGAAGAAGCGATCTGGAATCATTATGTGTGCAGACTGTATTGTACTCATGCAGCCTGGCTGGTTTTGCTTTAAATCCATTCATGAGTCTGATTTTACGAAGAAGCCTTAATCATGTCGGTGTAAAATAAAAAAAAATGATTTAATCGACCTTGATGTTTCTAAAATTGCAAAACTGTATATGCATGTGTGTTTCATGTGTTGAGACGAATGTCAAACTGTGGTTCGTCGTAAACTTATTGTAGGAATCATTTAAATTCCTTTGTGGTTAAGGATGAAGTTCAAATCTTTTTAAGGAATGAGAAAAACATTAGATAAACACACACTTGGCCTTTTTTTTTTTCAAAGCTGCTTTTTGTAATGTTTTAAAAACTATGTCTGGAGTTGTAATGATTAAATCATTTTAGAGGTGACCTTTAGTAAATTTGTATTTCATAATATTACCTTTTACAATTTATTTTGTATTTTTTTTTTACAGATTGTGTTTCCGTTGTTCAGGCCATGAAATTAGCTCCAAAGTAAAAATTTCCTAGGCCTGACCCCTTTAATAAAATTAATAATAATAGTAGTAATAATAATATAACGAAGGAGAAGAAACATTATTATTATTATTACTATTTTACTGTTTTATTTTTCTGTCCCTGGAATTAACCTCCAAACAAGTACGCCTCAGCTCCGCCCAATTCCTCCCCTTAAAAGGCAACTCGCATGTCCTATAGTGCATCGGTTGCATTTTTATTGCAAGTGCAGTTCACCCCACTAACAGTAGAGGGCTCTGGATATGACAAATTGCTCCTCGAAATACGACATCGTCATCTTCACATATTAAGCAATAGAATATATCGTGTCAGGTTTACGTTATGTGCATACACGTAACCGTTTGCAAAAAAAGTATGTTTATGAGTGATTTTGTTCTTCTTCTGGAAATATCCAGTCTTTCCTTACCTTTCTTGTCATGGCCAAATATTTCCTCTTACAGGGTAGGGTGTGTATATTTTTGTCATTTTGGGGGAATACATTTGTGCAGGAAAGATGGATTGGATGGACCATGCTTTGTTAGGTTGCATGGAAATTTTTGCTTTATTTGGACAGCTGTTGTGTGTGTGAGTGTGAGCGAGAGCGAGAGTCATATCAGGCCAGATAAGTCACATACAGATGTTCAGCCTCCTTCTCTGCCTCTTTACTCTTGATAACAGTAAAAAAGCTGCGCATAACTCTGCTCGCTTTTCATGAGTCACTGTTAATTTTCTTTTTTGCTCATTTTCTGGGCAGACGTGCAGGGATGTAATCAGCATGTCTATTTCTTTTGTGTGTGTGTGTGTGTGTGTGTGTGTGTTTTTTGGGCGGTGTGAGTGTAAACTGTTGGATCGTAGCCCCACATAAACAGCATCAGTGAAAGCAGAAGAGCCACGTTACTGATGATGATTCATACTTTTTGGGCCCGACTGAGATGATCCAAACCATGTTGGTGTTTTTCATTTATATTTCCTCTCTTTTTGTTTCCTTCTGGTTTATAAACATGTCTTGGTGTTGTTATACACAGCAAATGTAACAGGAAAGCTCTGACACTGAGATGCCAATCTGACAATTTGGGTTTGTGTGTGTGTGTTTTAGTGTGTGTGTGTGTGTGTGTGTGTGTGTGTGTGTGTGTGTGTGTGTGTGTGTGTGTGTG
>QMIH01002011.1:69061-85172 GCA_003987875.1 Clarias batrachus
AGAGAGAGAGAGAGAGAAACAGACAGACATAGAGAGAGAGACAGACACAGAGAAAAACATAGAGAGAGAGACAGACAGACAGACACAGAGAAAGACATAGAGAGGGATAGAGAAAGAGAGACAGACAGAAAGACAGAGGTAAACATAGAGACAGAGAGAGAGAGACAGGGTCTCTCAGGATCACTGTCTCTCAGGTAGACTGTCCATCAGTGTGCCTGTTCTACAGGTGCTGTAGTGTCCTCACACACTGCAGCTCTAATTTTCTGGCCACATTGAAGGATGCTCAGGCAGTATAGAGCGTGTGGTCCTAAAGTCTTTCAGTCCCTCGCTCTGCTTAGAACTTCAGCTTCTACCTGTAACTAAACTAGAAGTATTGGCCCCCAGTTTCTATCTATCTATCTATCTATCTATCTATCTATCTATCTATCTATCTATCTATCTATCTATCTATCTATCTATCTATCCATCTTATGTTTTACGTGTCTGAAACTCACCTGGAAGTTTATGCTTCTCCAGCACTATAAGGTCCTACCCTATGTAGTAAGCATGTAGAGCGAATGAGAGAAACATACTGAACAGGTGAAGAGTTGTCATTAAACAACATCATGTCATACACCCAGGCTTCACTGTACAGTTATTTGCAGAAGCTGCAGTACATCTCAAATAAAACCCTAGCACAGGATCCTGTATAGACTTGTGTGAGGAGTTTCTGCAGGATGATGTGGAATCAAATATCAAAAGAATAAACATATCATCGAGGGACTGTGGAAGAAAATGCAATGAGAGCGGTCGTGGTTTTATTTACACACTTAAATTAAATGTTGGGGATGTGTGTGAGCAAATAAAAATAATACTTTTTTGCTTTTATTACTCCAAGTAAAACTCTTCATCTATGTACATGTAGAGCTGAAGCAAAATTGCAATACATTCTATTCCCGAGATGAGAAAGTGATCTGGCATAAGGTTTGGGACACGACCCCATACATAAGTGTGGGATCAGATGGTTGTTTTGCAGACACACACACTCTATTCAGACTGGAGATTATTCTTAAAGCATTGGGGGAGGAAGCTCGGGATGAGGAGGGGACAATCCACAAAGGCACACTACGCAGAGAGGAAGGGTGTGCCATTTAGAACAAATCCAATTAATCAAATACCACAGACATGAAACTGTGATTCTGTTATAATAATAATAATAATATTATTATTATTATTATTATTATTATTGGTTCTATCTCGCTCTGTGCGTGGGTTATGTGTGTGTGTGTGTGTGTGTGTGTATTGAGGGTATGTGTTTGTGTGTGTAAGCATATCTTGGATCACAGCGAGAAAGTTTTTCAGGTCTAATACTATCCTCTGTTTTCTTCAGTGAACAATTGACACGCCCTCAGCGTCTTCCTGTTTGCAGGATTCCTGAGGTAATCTGGACGCTGCTGTATTGACTTTAAGTATAAAGACTGAGAGACTGAGGCACGAAAACCACTTCGACACCTAAGCATGGAGACACTGAAACCTTTAGACACTGAGACATCAAGACACTGATATAGTGAGACATTGAGTCATCGAGACACTGAAATCCTGATACAGTAAGACATTAAAACACTGAATCACTGAGACATAAAAACTAAAAATACAGTGAGACATTGACTTGCTGAGACATTATAACATGAGACACTGAAACATTAAAACTGCGAGATATTAAAAAACTGAGACAGTGAGACACTGAACCATTGAGACACTGAAACATAGAGAAAGTAAGACATTGAAACCCTGAGACAGAGAGACATTGAATCTGTGAGACATCACAACACTGAGACAGTGAGACACTGAGGCATTAAAGCACTGAGACAGTGAGATATTGAACCAGTGAGACATTACAAAACTGAGACAATGAGACATTGAAATGCCTTGACATTAAAACACTGAGACAGTGAGATATTAAGACACTGAGACATTACAAGATTGAGACAGTGAGACATTGAGGCGTTCAAGCACTGAGACAGTGAGACATTGAATCAGCGAGACATTACAAAACTGAGACAGTGAGACATTGAAACGCTGGTACATTAAAACACTGAGACAGTGAGACATTGAAATAGTGAGAAATTACAACGTTGAGACAGTGAGGCATTGAAACACTGCAACATTAAAACACTGAGACACTGAAACACTGAGATACTGGCTCGTGCCTTGTGTTTTGTCTATACAGTGTTGTTATGTACGTCTGTACATTTGAGAGTCACCGACAGCTGGAAACAGATTCCTTGTGTGTCTGCGTACTTGGCCAATAAGCCTGATTTTGATTCTGAGTCAGTGAGACCTTGAGACACTGGAACAATGTCCTGCCCTCTCCTACCTGTCACGCACCATCAGCCTGACCAGGTCAGAATAATCGTGAGGAATCCAGGCTGACCGGCCAAGTGCAACCCCACGCCAGAGATCCGATATCTTGGAAAAACAGAGATAAGCGCTTGGACACAGAGCTCGGTCCAGGAGAGAGCCTTTGATCAATAGCCAGTTGGGAATTTGGAAGGGGTGTGTCCCAGAAACACAAGATTGCTGTACCAAAGCATGAGGCAAGAACTGATTTATCTTTGAGAGTAACTTTCTGTTCAGGATGGGTTGTCCAGTGTGATGTTCTCAAAAAAACTCACGCGAGCTGTACAGATTGTTCTGAACATGAAGTAGATTTATTATAATACAGAGACGAAGCAGGATTGATAACTGGTCACTAACTATTAAGTGAGTTATACTGGTAACTGTGGTAACTGCTGACTGGTAACTCTGAGGAGTGTTAAGCTCTGATGTTGACAGAACCGAAGTCCATCACTGATAAGGAGCAGGTCGGACAGAGAAACATTGTTTTTGCATTAAATCAGAAGCGAGTAATCCACCTGCATCCCCGTGCAGAACGCCAGGACGAGTCCTCACGCCGTCTCCGGCGGTTCAGGTTCAGACAGCTCTGTGCTAATATGCACCATCGTGCTCGTACACGCCTAGCTTCAGGCGTCTCTCTGCACATCCTACACGCAGGTTTATTTAGCCGCACTACCGTGACTTTTCCCTGGCGATGAACACGGGTGCTGAAGTATTCCTGCTTAATCCTGATGGAGGCGGATAGCTGGCAGCTGGCTTCATTCTCCAAAACATATCGACTGCTGCCAGCTGCCATGACGTCACAGACGGACATCTGGGGAAAAAAAAAACGCTCCTGAAAGATGCTTAAAAAAACAAGCTTGTCGTGGGGGTCATGAGCTGTAAATCTACACATAGTGTTGGATTTGTGCTTCGACTAGAGCAAATGACTCTTGATGATATAAATGATATTGTTTTGTCAAAATATCACTTTTGCAGTATAGAATGATGATTTGCCAATACCCCAAAACATTTTAAATAGTCATCATCTACATTATAAATATCTGCATCACTGCAAAAATCTTAGCATGTTAGCATCTTAGCAAGTGAAATATTTTTCAATTTAGGCAAACCTAGCTATAATTTCTAAATATAAGATTATTTCTCGTATTTGCACATTTGAGACGTTTTGCACATTTTTAAACTTAACTTTTTTGTTCTGTTGGCTGATAATTTGTACTAGTTTTAAACATTTATTTCTTGAAAGAAGCAAAAAACTATCTGCTATCAGAACAAGAAATCTATATTTAACATTTTAGTAAACATCTAGAAATAGGCATAATAATCTACCATTTGGTTTGTTGTACAGTAGAACCTTGGATTACGAGCATAATTCGTTCTGGAAGTGGGCTCGTATTCCAAAACACTCGTAAACCAAACCATCATTTCCCATAAGAAATAATGAAAACTCAAATTGTTTGTTCCACAGCCCCAAAAAATAAATACATAAAAATTATTAATATAATCTATAAAATGAAAATAAAACAAATTAATCTGCACTTTACCTTAAAAAAAGTACAAATAAATCCTGACAGGTAAGTGTTTCCTTTGGTGCGCGCAGAGTGTGTGTGTGTGCGCGTGTGTGTGTGCGTGTGGAATTAGTCCCTTCCCTCGCCTCGTTTTACACAGTAACATTTCTCCTCCCTTTCCCCACCTCGCTTTTTAATATTCACAACAAACACACACACACACACACACACACACACACACACACACACACACACACACACACACACACACACAATGGAAAAGCCGTTTTAACAGGGAAAAAAGAAATCTCTCTGGCCTGGCGTGAGCGCATACTAAGGGAATCACTGCTGTAAAAAAAAAAAAAGAACCAGCACCTTACCTTTGAAAAGAATCGCGACAGAGCAGAGTTTCTGTGTGTTTGTGAAGCCGGGCAGGGGGTGAAAAGGCGAGAGAGCGTCTGTGTGTGTGTCTCGGTGTCAAATTGCCCGCGCACACTCATAAGAGACGAGCAGAGTTTCTGTGTGTTTGTGAAGCCGTGGGGGGGCGGGGGGCGTGTGAAGGTGAGAGAGTGCCGCTCGGTGTCAAAATAAGAGTGTGTGATACATGATACTCGGCGCTCGTAAACTAATACTTGCTCGGTTTCCGAATAAAAATTTATTAAAAATCTTTGCTCTGTTTGCGGAACACTCGTAAACCATGTTACTCGCAATCCGAGGTTCCACTGTAATCTTATATTAAGAAATTATAGATAAATTCTATGGATTTAAGGTATTTTCACTCATCAAGATGTCATTCACTGCAAAACATCTTAACATACTAGCATCAACATACAACAAGCCAAATATTCGATTATTAAGCATATTTCTAGTCAGATTAATTAATAAAATTGCAAGCATTGCTTAAAAATTTAAGAAGGTAAATTATTAATACATTTTCACTTGCAATTTTAGTACCAACAGATATCAAGTTGTTGCCTTATGAATTAAATTGATATTGTATTGTAGCAGATTCAATCGTACCATCGAATATCAAATTATAGTATTGCTGTAGTAAATAAAGTCATATCGTAGAAGATTGTATCATGTGGAAAAAAGTAAGATTCCTTGCACAGCAAATTTTCCAGTAATGCATGCCGTCACAGTTATGATGTTAGACTAGTTGCTACGGTTGCAGCTCTTTCAGGAGTATTAATCAGCACTCGACCTGGACCATTGCCTTGTTTGTGTGCACATCTGGACAAAAAAAGCTTTCATGCTAGAATGAGACTAACTTTGGATTGCAGAAGGATGATATTTATACAGATTTCTTTTTTGTTCAGACGTAAAAGGGAAAATGCGAACCAGGCGATACGACTTAAAGCTGTTTTTTTTTTTTTTATAAAGTCTTTTATTCAATACTTAATATTTCTTCTCCGCTAGAGAACAATAAAACCTAATAAAAACCTGTATAAAAAACAGCTATGGAGCAGTGTGACGTTCTCTTAGAGGAACCTCTACGGCGATCCAGACTTTACTCCGGTGAATCTCGACTCGTCTCCCATACGGATCGAAGTTATGATCAGACCTGACGGGTCAGTTTCAGTGGAATACTGATCTTTCAGTTACGTGTCTTATATAACGGTGCTGGAAGTGTTAGCGCCGTTCAACAACACAAGCGCGGCACATCAACAACAAGTCAGGGAGAAATGTAGCCGGTAAATTATTGTGCATTGTCAATTGTTCTATACGTTACAGGCATACATATACAGAACAGCGTGCCATGTGATACGACCACTGGCTCACGACTCAAGGTGAACTTTACAAATGTGCAAAATCACACAAACCACTTTATTGCTTAGTACTAACTTCAGAATCGAAACGTACCAGAAAACAAGTACTTGCAGTAATACTCGGTCTTATAAATACCATTATATTGATGTGTCCCTAGAAGGGTGCCAATACTTTAGTCTTAATGAGGTTTATTGATTACACCGCCATATATCATATATATCGTATATCGTACCCTAGGTAGTGGGCAAGCATGATGAATATCTGCCAGCACACACACACACAGCCGGAGGATAACAATTCTTTCTGATCTAGGTGTGTGTGTGTGTGTTTATGTGTGTGTGTGTGTGTGTTTGTGTGTGTGTGTGTGTATGTGTTGGCTCTGAGCTGTATCTGGAAAATCCAGGTGAACTTCAGAGTTGGAGTCATGCTCAGTGTACTGCTTAGCTCAGCATGATTATCAGAGATTTATTGTGGTTAGTTAGCTGTGCACACACACACACACACCCACACACACATCACACACACACACACATATACACACTCTTGTTCCTTGTGCTGTCTGTCTGCTTTCTTATTTTCCCTTTTACCCGTGTATCTTCTTCTTTTTTTCTCCTGAATTCTTTCTTTATTGAAAACAGGTACCAGGTGTGTGTGTGTGTGTGTGTGTGTGTGTGTGTGAGTGTCTGTGGTGTGAGCTGGTCATGCAGGTGTACACCTAAACGGCAGGTATTTAAAGCCTTGAGGCATGGCTCTGTCTCTCTCTCTCTCTCTCTCTCTCCGTGCTCATCTCTTCTTCTTTATTTACTTTATTTGCTTTCAGGTTCCATTTCACTGCAGAACGTTTTATTGAACATTCCTTTCTGCGGTGCGTACCTGCAATTCCAAAACACACAAGCACAAACACACACACCTCTATTCCTCCTTATAACTCCTAATGTTTTGTCATATGTTTATTTTGTAACATTTTAGAGATTTTAAAGGACAAACACAACACAAGTATTAGATGAGTAATGGTCAATATGGAATTTTGGAATATGGAAAGCTGAGTGTGTGTGTGTGTGTGTGTGTGTTTGCATGTCTGTTTGTGATATCCATATCTTGACAAATTATGTAAAGTGAAATACACTTTTCTGACTTATCTCTGTTAGTGTGATATTATTTACAGTAATTAACAGAAATTAAAAAGCAATTGATTTCATTATTTAAAAAATAAAATTTTGTTTGGAAAGTTGTATGTTGTAAAAATGTGAAAACTTTACAATATGCTACAAAACGGTACAATTGCACAGCATGCTACAAAACTTTGCAACTGCTTCAAAATTTTACAACTGTTCAGCATACTACAATATTTTACAATACAACAAACTATTGCCACAAATTACAAAATACCACAAAACCGTACAACTTTATAACAAAGTAAAACTTTACAACTTACTAAAAACCTTGAAACCAAACTAAGAAACATTTCCAACTTATAAAAGAAATCATACAACTATCCAGGATACTTCAGAATGTACAACATACCACAAGATTTTACAACAATACAGCAAACCACAACTTTACAACTGTTCAGCATTTTTCAAAACATTGCAATTTACTACAAAACCTTACAAGTTTACAACAAAATACAAAAAGTTGCGACTTACTAGAAAGACTGTACAGCTGTACAATAAACCTTTAACAACATACCACAAGATTTTACAACAATACAACAAAGTACCAAACTTAACCACTATACAGCAGACGTAGAAGAAAATTTCAAAAATCTACGAAACCGTACAACTGTGTAACAAACCATCTGTACAACTTATAAAACTACAAAGGCATGTGACTTTACAACTTAGTACAAAACTTCACAACTATATATCAACCAAAAAAATATACTATTGTACTGCATACTTCAAAACTTTACAACAATTTACAAAACATTGCAACTCAACAACAAACCACCAAACTGAACAACTTTACAACATACATTTACCTGTACATTCAGTTACATGGCGGTCACTCTGGATCCATATGACTTTACAACTTACTAAAAAACTTTATAAATGCACATCAAACTACAAAACTTTACAACCTATGTTGCCTTAAAAAATTTGAACTGTACAGCATACTTAAAAAATTGCAACAATTTACAAAACTTTGCAACTTAACAACAAACCATTAAACTTTACAACTTTACAACATATAATCACCTTATATCCAGAGAGAAGCTGTATGTACAAATTTGTGAAGTTTTGGTTAGTTTTTTTAATCTACTATACAAAAGACTTAATATTGAATTTTTTTCAATATTGAAATGTTAAAAAGTTCTTACCGAACCTATATTTTTGATAAGTATCATGTCTCACAAAAGTCTTTAACTATCGTGATACAGTTTAATTTCATATCGGTCACAACTAGGAACTATTTGGATACATGAGAATTTGTTTGGTGACTTTCTTTAACTTGGTGTTTGTCATCGTCAGAGCCTGAAGGCTTGGTGTAAACTTGCATAAATATGCACTCTCACAAACACACATCGTACACACACACACACACACACTGCAGAGAATCCACCTCAGACACGAAGGTACTTCACACGCCACAATGAAAGTGTTGTGCTGTAGGGGGTTGGACGACCAGCCAGGAGGGAAAACTTTCTCTCTCTCTCACACACACACACACACACACACACACACAGCTCGAACAGATTGTGGTGTTTATTGAAGAGGCCAGAACATATGAGGTGTAGTGTGTTGTGTTTAGATGATATCAGCCCCGAGCTCATTGTGCTCGAGTTCAAGGGGTCAGGTGAAACTTTGAAGTTTTGCCCGTGAGCTAGACGCAGCCGATGTATCACCGAGGGATTAATACACACTTACTCTCAGTGTGTTTGTGTGTGTCTGTGTGTGGTGAAGTCTTTGTTGTGTTCAGGAGATCCTCAGAGCTCTGTCCTCAGCATCTGCTCCGGGGTTCGGCCTCGACCAGGAGCAGACCTGTGAGGATTGAGACGAGGTTTTTATCTGGAGCTCTGCTCATGATCTGTACGTACAAACCTACAGGCAGTTAATCTCTCTCATTCTCTCACACACAGCGCACACACACATTGCAGGACCTTGACTTACACACTCTAAATAACTTGATGTTAATCTTTAAAACCCTGAACCGCGAGACGTGAGGTGCTCACGTCTTCTGTCGTTATTTGGACTTTCAGTCATGACAAAATTCATGATAAAATTGTGATTCATTTTGGTGAAACAAGGTTCGAGCTTATATATAACGACGCTGCATTTGATCTGGATTGATTTCTGATCCAGTGGGCGGGGTTTCAGCCACATTTAGACGGGATTTTGTCAGTGTCAGTTGTACAACGTTTTACTAATTCATTATTTCTTTGTATTGTTTTATTAACACGACATTGTTAGTTGTTTTTCATGACTAATAAACTTACTATTTTGTTATTTCAAGATATCTTGTAATTATGACTTGATTTCAACTTACGTTATTTCAAAGTATTAGCTCATTATTATGACTTAACAGTTTTTTTTAATTCATTATTTCAGGATATAAGATATCTTACGACTTAGCGACTCCATTTTGATTTCTTGGTAACTTTGCTTATTAGCATTACGCTACGTTAATTACGACTTCTTTAATTAGATTTTCTAACTCATTTGTTGAAGGTATTATCACATTGTTACGACTTTTAGTAAAAGCACAGATAAGTGGAGCTGTGTTTAGAGCACGATGAGGCGATTTAATTGGACTATGCAACTTCAGAAATGATAGTTTTGACATTTTAATTAATTTGTAATTTAAATTCAAATTTTTAAATTTGTCACCTACACAGTCAACACCGTACGATCTGCAGTGAAATGCTTATACAACTGCCCGTGACCTTAAAAAACAAGACTATCAATAAGAAATAAATTATGGAATAAAATAAGAATAAAATATAGAGAAACTTTACCTATAGAAAATAAGATGAGAACAAACTATAAAATTGAAAAATAGCTGTAAACAATATAGAAGATTTGACTGTACAAATATAAAAAAATGTAGAAAATTGTTGTAGAAATTGACATTTAATTGAAATGTAATTGTCCGGGGAGTGTGCAAATATGCATGAGTGATAATAATTAATTACTATCATGGCTTACTAAGTCATTATTTCATGATATCTCATTATTACTATTTAGTAATTCAGTATTACTACAAGTTATAAGAATACGTTGGTAAGTCACAATAAAGATTACAGTACATAGAAATGTTAGGTTTAACATGAACGGCCAAATTGTTAAGTTTAAAAATTAAATAAGGGAAGAATTATTGTTTGATGCGTCTGTCGCACCTCAATACACTTATCACACATTTTTGCAAACTGGGAGCGATGAACAAACACACACGAACAAATGATGTGTCTGAAGTTCCTGTTTATTATCAGCAAATGGAGCGTATTTCAGCTTTTGGCCAAGTGCGCTGTGTGACAAACAAAAGTCATTACTACATCATGCAGCGACCCGGAGGCGGACAAATGATATATAGGAAGTAAAGGAAATAGATTAGCATTTTCCGGTTAAACAAAAGGGTTCCAGTAGACACAAGCTGTCTATATGTATCCTGGTCTGGACATGCGCTACTGGAGGTTTTATCACTTAAGAATCAGGAAGCGCAATGAAGGATCAGGAAGTGCAATCAGAAAACCTTACAAGAAATAATGAGATACTACAGAGTTAACATATACAAAATTCACACCTTACAGGTATTTAAGGACCTCCTACGTTACCCAGAATGCTCCTCGACCACCTGCTGGCGGTGACAGAAGGATTTAACCCACATTCCCTTTCTACCTAGAGAGCGATGCAGCGGCGCTTTATTAATCAGCTGATTTATAACGTGTAGACCATCCTCACTGCTACTGTAGGTTCTGTTTTGGATAAGCATAAGCATGCACACACACACACACACACACACACACACACACACACACACACACACCTCTAAGGCAGGGCAATTCTTTTAAACCCATATATAGCAAAGAGTAGAATAGATTTTACTTTCAAGCTCTTTGCCAGGATTAAATCTCATTTTTGGCACAGCACAATTACGCAGGCATGCGGACACACGTCTGCTCACGTGTGTGTGTTCACGCTGGCCCCATAATTGTGTCTCTCAGAATTTAGATCATCTCCTTGATTTGTTGTTTTATCACTCGCACTGTTTATGTGCTGCAGATGTTCCTCTGAAAGGACTCACACTTTCACATCTTCTTATTTCTCTTCTTCTTGTTCTTCCACTTTTTCTCCTCCTCCTCCTCTGCACTGGAGGCTGACGTTACTGTACAGATGTTCCACTAGCAGAAGAACGCTGAGAGCCGGACTGATTTCGACGTCTCTGTCTCGCTTTCTTCTCTTCTCTGCCTCCCACGACTGCATGCTAAACGTCACACCGATGCCGTCCAGAAACCTCGGATTAGTATCGCATTAGGTCATGATGTCCGTTTTCCGCCTCACTTTTCTGGCTAGTCATATTCCTGCGCTGGATTTCATCATAAAGCAGCTTTTCATGGAAATCCAGATGTTGGTTTTAGATCCCTAAATGGCTTGGGTTAAATGTTTCTACAGCATTTGATATCAAGTTATTCAGTGATGATTATCATGAAATAATATCACATTATCACACTCTCGACTAGCAAATTAAGGAGAATCAACATCAATCGACATTTGGCAGACACCGTTATTCAGACTTTTTTTTTTTAAATCTCTTTATACATCGAGCAGTTAAGGGCCATGCTCAAGGGCCCAACCAGGGCAATTTTGTGGTTGTGGGGTTTGAACCTAGGACCTTCCAGACTGTATCCAATGCCCCTGTAGTAAATTTACATTTTTTATTTGCTTGTTTCAGTAGACTCTTCCAAATGGTTGAGATGTTGCTATATGGTAAAAGTATAAAAAAAAAAACAATAAAAAAAACTTTAGATATATTTTTTACATAATTACATAAAATCCTCAATTTTTCATGTGGCGGTGCAACAGCACAAAAGTTTATGGTCATTATAGTGTTTCCCACAGGTCTAATATACATGATTGTGCAGTACAGCGTGACATGTCCTTTTTTGTCAACAAAACCTGGGCAATTTAATGAACTGAATTTTATTTCATTTTACCGACTATATAAACAAATAAAAAAAAGTTTTGAAAAATGGGACACATCAACAAAAAAAAGAACAAACTCATAAGATCCCGTGTTTTTATGGTTGTTTTTGTGACCGATAATAATAATAATAATAATAATAATAATAATATGCACATTTTTAGTTCTACATTTTTGCAACATCATATTTCCCATATTTCTGAGGCGGTAAAAGTTTAATTTGCACGTTTCAAAAGTAAAGCTAACTTTGGTTCTACTTGACATCTCAGAAAACCCGAATGCACAGTGTGACGCCTGAAGCCTCCTCGTTAACACACACCGACAGGACTTTTGTATAAACGTTTTCTTTTTAAAAAAAATCAGTCCAGTGCCGTGGTGCTGCACGGATCCACGCTGCTTGAGTTTTAAGTCTTAACCCTTTTGAAGAGCGCGTTCACTGAGCGAATTTGTGTTTCTCTGCAGAGCATTCGCGACCATCAGTACGGCCTTCTTAAACGTTTTACGGGAGCGGACATCCGCTGCATTCACTGCCTCTCAGTACACCGCACACCGCGATGGACCTGTTCATTCTGCTAGTGAACTGTCCGCTACTAATTAATCGATCGTGGATGGTTAGGTGGACTGATTTTTTTTTCAAATGATCCGCAAATATATTCGGCCGTCTGTCAATATACAAGTAAACTGTATACTGTGTGGGAAACCCTGCATTAGATTCACTGTATTTGTCCTCGGTATGATACAAAGGAATTAAAACTGGCATACGATGAGGGGCGTTCGAGTCAAACCGGGACTTGTTGAACGACGACATAAAAGCACCACTTGCACGTTACAGGAACTCGGCTGGGAGTTATTTATTCATTTATTTTTTTGTAAACAAATTGTAAGGATTAATCACAATAAGGTGCTTCCTCGCTCACACACTCTGCATCTGACTTTATAACCCCCTAAAGCAGCGCTAAAGTACTCTGTATGACATGTGACACCAGGCTCCTTCTGAGGAAATGAAACGCCCTGTCCATGGCGCGTCTTTGGGGGTTTTGTTTCAGAGAAAAGGATGACTGAGTGATTTAGGCTTCCTGACTCCAGGCTTATGAATGTTGTATGAGAGCAGATTGCCTCTGTAATCATGCTCTAACCCCCAGTACAAACCCCCTCACCCACTCCGTCTGCCCCCACTGGGGCTCCCAGCTGACTGGAGCCACAACACAGGACACGGGACCATGGCTGCTGGCTAGACAGATGGTGCTGTGTGTGTGTGAGTGAGTGAATGGTTATCCTGCTGGGCCTTCCTGACCGCTGTTTGTCTGACTCCAATCAGACATGACCAGATGGACATGGAGGAAGATTAAAAAAGAGCATGCAGATTTTTTCAGTCGATCTTATGTTCTGCACGCTATGGTGCGTGGTATGTTCTCCGCCCCCGTGGGGTTCTTTACGTAGAAGTAACGCTCGCTCGACTCTAGTGCAGGAAGTGAATCAAACAAGTCAAGTCAAATATGGATCAAACATGCCATGTGTTCCAGTGAAAAGATACTCGACTCTGTCGACTGTCGACTCCGCTGCAGGAAGTGAATCAAATATTATTTGTTTTATTGAGAAAGTGATTCGTCTCTGAATCAACTCATGTTTCAGCAAGCGAACCAAACCAAAACATTTTAGTGTGAAATGGATTTGACTCAAAATTTACTCCACTGCAGGATGTGAATCAAGCATAACTTTTTCTAGAGAGAAAGTGATTCGTCTCTGAATCAGCTTGTTTCAGGAAGTGCATCAAACATAACATATTCTGGAAAGAAAGTGATTGAAAGTGACTCTGAATTGACTCTATTGGAGGAAGTGAATCAAATATACCTTTTTCTAGAAGGAAAATGATTTGACTCTGAATTGACTCCACTGCAGGAAGTGAATCAAATATAACTTTTTTCTCGGGAGAAAGTGATTTGACTCTGAATCGAATATTGTTTCAGCAAGAGAATCAGACATAACGTTGCCCGGCTGGAAAGTGATTTGACTCCGAATTGACTCCACTGCAGGAAGTGAATCAAACATGCCATGTGTTTACTAGTGAAAGAGCAGTTTGGCATCTGTAATAATGGAGAGACAGGAAAAAGAGAAATCGATGGCTGGATTGTTGGTGAGAGGGTAAAGAGGTAGGTAAAAGAGGAGGTGCTTGAAGACATGTGTAAAACAGCGTGAGAGGAAGCACTGCGTAAAACCATTCATTCCAGTTTCCATTCCGTCTGCCAGTTCAACCTTGTGTGTGTGTGTGTGTGTGTGTGTGTGACTCACACGGCATGCACATGTTTTTAATGTACACTCTTCATTGATAAACGATCCAAACTGCTCATGTAGTGTATGTGAGATGAAGTTATTCAGAGAAAGAGAGGATTCAGTAAATCTTAGGCACGTAAGTCTTGTTGGAATGCTGAGCTGTTCTTCATCAACCATTTGTCACTGTTACTCAGTGTGTGTGTGTGTGTGTGTGTTTGAGAAGGAAACGATCTCATGTCTCAGAGTTTCATTCTCCTTGTTTTCTCTCTTCCTTCCTTCTTTCCTTGATTTCTTCCTTCCTGAGGTCTTAAGTATTCTGGATAAGAGTCTTACCTCTGCACTTATTCTCTCCTGCTCTTTCAGAACCATCCCCTCACTCTCCTGGGGTCAAATTCTGCAACTTCCACCTCAGATCTGTCACCTGAGCCATGATTAAAGTGATCAGAGTTTCTAGTTTCGCTTCACTCAATGTGTTTGAAGGCTAATTTAGCATCGACTGAAGATGAAATTTATTTTATTTTATACAATTTTTTTATTTGCTTGTGTCCACAGACTCCATTATAGACCTCTTCCAAATGGTTGAGATGTTGCTTCATGGTAAAAGTATAAATATATATTTTTTTAAATGTAAAAATATAAATCATATTAAATCTAAAATTTTTCATGTGGATGTCTAGCAGCACAAAAGTCAAAAATAGTCATGCTCTAAGGGGCGTTCAAGTCAACTAGTTAATGAAGGCGTAAAAGCGATATTGACCTTTACAGAAGCCTTCAAGCACAATACGGTGAAGAGACTCTCAGAGATAGTAAAACATTAGAAGATGCACATTACAGGAACTCGGATGGGAATTACTGCCCCATCCCCCTTACAGTCCTCTGTCTCTGAAAAAGTCTACCAGTTGGCCAAGCTTACTATACCTCAACCGACTGGTAGAGATGGCTCAATCAGGATTGAGGTGTAATCCAAAAGTCGTACCCAGAGCAAAACCTATGGTCCTGACCCCATGACGCCTCGCATCAGAAGCTTCTAAACCTGTCCGCTCGCAATCAGCCCATGCTGTTAAAACTAGACGGTAAGTTACACTGGCACATGTTTTAACTGCTAGCCAATCAACAAGCAGGATGGCCTGTCCATTCATACAGTAGGTGCATCTGAAGGAAGCAAAATATCCACAAGAAATAAAATAACAAAAAAAAAAACAAGAAGTTGGCCACCTCTGTGAGTAGATGTGTTAGCGGGTGAAATGTCCACTGTACAAAACCCTAGTCTAGAAATCCCACAGTTCCTTGGTACTTACGCCAATAAAACAATTTTATATAAATATCACAAATGTCAAAGATTAGAAAATGTCAACAGTTAGCTGATAGCTTCAGAACTAATATCAGGGGAAAAGTTTCACTGCGTTCGATAGCCGTCACTGTATTACTGACATGCTAAGAGAAACGGAGATTGCTGTAGTGTGGTTAAGGACGCGTCCCTAGGGAGGAGCTTGGGAAATTTTTGGGTGTCGCAGCTGGACATAACAGGGATGAGACCCTCTTGAGTACAGAACTTATTTAGGTTCAATAAACAGATTGAGATTGAGTAAGTGGATAATATTAGACAGTACTTTGAGTAAATGCAAAACTGTAACTACTTGACAACAAACTAACAGTTTGGTTCCCATGAAGTTTGCTTTGGGTATTCTTAATTTTAAGAATGTTAAAAGAATTTTTAATTATTTAATGCTGCAGCAGAACCTTCTAAGACACTATTGGGAAGTAAGTGAATGTTCTGGCGGAGTTCACTGCTACAGTAGCTGGTTTAGGACTAACTGCTTTTTTGCTGAACGTTAGCACTCACTTTACAGGTGTTATATGGCCATGTGCGACCTTTCGTACACTCTGCTGTCTTGTTGGAATGGTCCTTTCATACAGCCGGCCATCTTGACTTGAAAGAACTTTTCTTACTGTCTTCACTTAAAAGACCTTTCTTACAGTCAGACATCTTCACTTAAAGGACCTTTCTTACAGTCAGACATCTTCACTTAAAGGACCTTTCTTACAGT
>QMIH01002012.1:23530-34682 GCA_003987875.1 Clarias batrachus
AGAGAGAGAGAGAGAGAGAGAGAGAGAGAGAGAGAGAGAGACGAGTTTAAAAAAAGTTCAATTTAGTGCATTGTCCGGGGCTTTTATAAAACCTTGTCATGTGAAAGGAGAAACTGACTGGTAGTAATGCAGATAATGATAACAACATTAGACCTTTCTGTAATGTAGAACGAAATTGCTTCAAGAAGATATAAAAGGCAAACGTCTCTGAATCAGGAATCCGACTCAGACTCATGTATTGGATAAGAAAAATCCACGACTTTAACACGTCTGTGTTAATTCCACTATCAGGTCTCTTAGACGGGAGGTTAAACACTACAGAATTAATGAACATGAGTATACGCTGATTTCTTAAGACAGGAGAGAAATATTTCCATTTTTACTGTTAATTTCCAGTTTTCAGTTTAAATGACTGAGTCGATTAAAGTACATAACATTAAAAAAAAAAAGTTTTTTCATTACTTTGGATTTATTCACATTACCAGCCTGACGTAACACAAATCCAATTTTTTTACCTCAATGTAACACAGACCTGATTTTTTAAATAGTTTTTTTTTTTTTTACATGAGTGAAGAAGTATGTATAAATATCCACACGCATGCCGTTTCAGAGGAAGAACACGACCACAGTCAGATAAAAGTAACTTATTATGAACGTGAATTGTCATGTCATGCAAATCGCAATGCAAATGTGGCTTGTAATGTGAACGCACAGTAGCCTTGTTTTATTACTGCTATACACAGTCACTCCCTTATCAGCTTTGTTATATCTTGTTATGATAATGAGAATCTCGACGCTCTCTGCTATCATGTCAGGAAACGTCCATATCGATGACTATAAGCACTGTAACACTCTTTCTAATCTGGTTATATGACTGTAACTTGTTCCTAGATAGAAACACAAGCGATATTAGTGTATGGAGAACCTTAATGACCTTATACCTACAGTATTTTCTTTTTGTGACTGACCTGGTAATGTGCTGCCACTCATCGCTACAGAAGGACAAGCTGCAGAACACCACAGAAACAAATTAGTCAGAAAATGTAATAGACTTTAAATGGAAATAAATATGACACAGATTAGTTTTTGTGCGTCAGGACATTTGAGACTTACTCGCCGATGCGGCCTCGCACACAAACGTGATGAGTTTCTCTTCGATTTTTCTGAAAGCATCAAGGTCATCCACGAAGAACACATGCCTCTCGCTGGGTTTGCTGGCGATGCTCACCAGCTCTCCATAATCGGCATCGGCGAAACCGATTGCAAACACGATGTAACCTGGAGTTTGTGCAGAAACATTATTATTTCAGGAGCTACAACTCTGCTTTGGAATACAAATCTTGTACAGCAGGTCAGATCCAGACACGAATCTACTCAAATATAAAAGCACTTCTCGTCCAAATCTTTTGAACTGTTCTAACCAGGCCGCGCTCTTTATATCTCTAATAATTCATCCTCTGGTCAGACTTTATAACATACAATTACAGTGTTTGTCCTGTTATTTTCTAGGCGAAATTCTGTGTCTGCTGTTGTGATGCAGAACAACTACACGTACTGGAAAATTGGAAGCAATAAAAATAATTATTGAGCATAAAAAGGCAATGAAATGAAAGATATTAAAACATTATACACACACACCCTTGGTGCTTTCATCTTAAACCCTGTCACACTGAGCCACATTCCCCCAAAAGTTGGGTGAACACAGTTAGAGCTTGTACAAACCAGTGAGGATGTAGGATTGACCTGAAGCAGCCACATTTTCTTTTGACATAATTAAATTGCATGGAGAGGATCTGGTTAAAGKAAGACACAGAGAGAACTTAATATGGATCTAGTAATGATGGCATTGACCAGGTAACGGCAGAACTAAGACCTCTTATTGATTTACAACAAGCATGGAAACATTCACTATTATTATTAAGTACAGTGGAACCTCGGATTGCGTGTAACTCGGTTTACGAATGTTCCGCAAGACGAGCAAAGATTTTTAATAAATTTTGACTTGAAAAACAAGCATGTCTTGGTTTACGAGTGCTGAGTTTTTGACACCGACACACACACACACACACACACAGGGCCTGCGTGCACAAATGGAAACACTTATCTGTTGGGATTTATTTTAACTTTTTTTAAGGTAAAGTACAGGTTAATTAGTTGTATTTTTACCTTATTTATTGTATTAATTATTTTAATTTAAAAGGTTTGATTTGTTTTATGAGTGTTTTGGAATACGAGCCTGCTTCCGGAACGAATTATGCTCGTAATCCAAGGTTCCACTGTATATACACTTTTTTTCGCTCCTTTTTTTTAATAATGTTAACGAGAGTCACTTTATCTTTGACTAAATGTCTGTACTCTTATTTTATATACATTTATTCATTGTTACTCTTTCTATACTGTTTTATTCATTCATTCATTTATTTATATATTTATTTCATTTTCTACGTCCGTTCTTTTTCTCCCTAAGTTTTGGCAATACGAATGTAATTTTTTGTCATGCCGGTAAACCACGTTAGAATCGTGAATCTTGATTCCAAGGATGTCACTGTGTTGTTGCTACTGTATGTGAATGGATTTCTCACAATGACCTCTTCGGGCGGATGCTACAGTATGACCAATGATACGTCCATGCCGCGGTGTAGCAGGATACTATGATATCCTGGTGCTATCACATTGATAGCAAGCCTGCAGTAAGCTACAGTATCAGCGCATCTATGTTAGGATCAGAGGATTTTTGTATGAATACTGATTCCAATTCCTCACACCATGACTTGGTGATGAAAACCTCTGCAGATGTCGCATTGTATATACCGACCCGCCGGACGCGCTGACGCTGTAGTTAGTKCGTGAAGAGYGCCTGCGAAGAGCAAATAACTCTCATCATGATCATGTGCGTGACAGGAAATTAGTCACAACAAGACGCATGCAGAACCTGGCAGAGGCTTTCACAAGAGGCGACATGCACTTTAWTCAATTTTGGCCCTGTTTGCACTGCATTCTTTAATATTTATAAGACATATAGTAGTGGGAACTTCACGGTCTTCGTCGGGGTGTGATGAGTGATTTTAAGTGTTATCCTCTATAACTTTGTTTTGATTTGTTATATTATTATAAATTTATGAGCTACAGCTAGAAGTTTTAAGAAGATTTTTTTAATAAACAGTATGCATTTTTTTCTTACACTCTGCATGATGTAAGTTTAACTAATTCTCAATGATCAACTACTGTATATCAAATAAATACATGTACAGCGTTATAAAATAATAATAAATATATTATGTTATTTTAAGTATTTTGTCAGTTAGTATTTATGCTGAAAATATTCTATTTAGCAGCAAAATTGTAAAATTAAATTTAAAGGGGACCTGWTGTACAAAATTCACTTTTTTAGTCATTTGTACATACTCAGATCGGTCTCTAGCAAGCATGTACAGAAAACAAGCTTACAGTAAATAGGCCAATTATATTTTCCTCACTAATGTGACCTCATCTCCATTTTTGCTCGGCTCTTCTGCTCCTCTCTGGAGGTGTGCTTCTCAGCACAATATAATTTACAAAGCGACTGAAACTGTATATTTGGAGGAAGAGTGAAACAAATCGAGTCTGAGATGTGATGAATTGGATCATGTGTGAGGTTTTTCAGCTGGAAATTCAGCATTTACACATCTGCACTTTGGAGGACCTCTGAGACGTGCTAAATTTTTTAAAGAAATTGTAAAATACAGAACAGGTTAATGCACACACAATTATTAGACACAATCAAGCAGTAGAAATAAAAAAAGAAAGAAAGTCAGCATTATCATCAGTGACGGACAGGAACACATGGACAGATACTGTAGGTAGAGCAACTCACCCTCCATTTGTATCTCCTGGGAGATTTTATTGACGTCGTCCTGGGAGCGGCCGTCTGTCAACACCACTAGCACTTTGGGTACACCCCTCCTGGTTCCTCCTGCCCGGGTGAAGACTGCATCCTTCACATGCTGCATGGCTCTTCCTAGAGCACAGAGTCACACATTATACCAATATAAAAAAGAAAATAAAGAGAGACCACTGGAATATATTATATATATACAGTACAGAGCAAAAGTTTGGACACCCCTTCTCATTCAACGAGTTTTCTTTATTGTGTTCTTTATTGTGTTCTTTAGCCCAAACGCGTCTCGTCTGCTTGTTGTCTGTCCTTAGCAGTGGTTTCCTAGCAGATATTCTAGCATGAAGGCCTGATTCACACAGTCTCCTCTTAACAGTTGTTCTAGAGATGTGTCTGCTGCTAGAACTCTGTGTGGCATTGACCTGCTCTCTGATCTGAGCTGCTGTTAATCGCCGATTTCTGAGGCTGGTGACTCGGATGAACTTCTCCTCCGCAGCAGAGGTGACTCTTGGTCTTCCTTTCCTGGGGCGTCCGCATGTGAGCCAGTTTCTTTGTAGCGCTTGATGGTTTTTGTGACTGCACTTGGGGACACTTTCAAACTTTTCCCAATGTTTCGGACTGACTGACCTTCATTTCTTAAAGTAATGATGGCCGCTCGTTTTTCTTTACTTAGCTGCTTTTTTCTTGCCATAATACAAATTCAACCTCTTTGAATGAGAAGGTGTGTCCAAACTTTTGGTCTGTACTGTACTCTCTCTCTCTCTCTCTCTATATATATATATATATATATATAGAGAGAGAGAGAGAGAGAGAGAGAGACAACATTTATCCTAAATTCAAAATATAACTCTTGTTATTTAGAGTGTATATTTAAAGGAAATGACAACATCGCAACACATCAAAATAACCCAAGATCTTGCAGTATTTGCAGAGTTTTAATAAAAATAATAATAATAACTAAAACAAAATGCAAATAATCTGTAAACAGATTGTGTTAATGCTTTGGCTAAATATCATTAAGAAATCTGTATTTAATAACAGCTTTCATGCGTTTTTGGCTCTCCACCAGTTATTCACATTGCTGTTGGGTAAATTTATACCACTCTTTTTGCAAAAAAGCAAACAGCTCAGCTTTGCCTGATGGTTTGTGAATCTCCATCTTCCTCTTGATTGCATTCCAGAAGTTTTCTCAAATAAATTGTTCTTTAAATTTTTTTTCCATAGCTGTAGTAGTTGCATTTGCCTAGATAACTTCTGTAGCCACTAATTTGATATTTGATGGCCTTACAGTATGATTTGCTAATATTGGCTCAGATACGAAACTCATGTCTATACAGTATTTGGGGACATCACTGAGGCATCCTGAATGCTCATATACAGCTGGATGACGAGGAACGGCATCGTGTCATCCAGCTGTGAATGACCATTCAGGACAAAGTAGTCTCAGAAACACATACAGTACAGAGGTTTGAGAGAAATTCACCTACCTGTTTTAGTGTTGCCTCCTTTATATGAAATTCTCTGAATGGCCTCCAGAAGACTCTCTTTGTTATCATATGAATTGAGCTTAAACTCAGTGCGAGCATCATCGCTGAACTGGGCTATGGCCACCTGAAGAGAGAGAGAGAGAGAGAGAGAGAGAGAGAGAGAGAGAGAGAGAGAGAAAGTCATGCTCCATCCTAGAGATAATGCGAATCTATTTCTATCATCTATTCTCATATTAAATATAAATATTGGGGTTAACATTAACACAGACATGGCTGGAAATAAGAGTGTTTGCCAATGACTCAATGTGAATCTACACGAGTGCAATAAAAAGAAATCCTGAGTTTTCTGACCTGCGTGCCTCCAGGGCCAATCTCATCCAAAGCGCCAGTTGTGCTGTACAGAAAGCGGATGATCTTTAGAAAGTTGTCATCACCAATGCTCCATGAGCCATCGACCAGGAACACCAGATCTGCCTTTGCAGCTTTACAGACTGATAGAAGAAGAAAAAGAGAGAGAGAGTTCAGGTGTCATGCAGTTGAGTGCTGAACTAATGAAACAGAGCAGAATGTGCGGTTTTCCTTTCTACAAAGCTTTTAACAGGCTGTTGAGGTCAAGTGATTCTCAAAGCTGCTGTTTTATATATTTATTTATTTTGGTATTTTGTCACCAAAAAAAAAAAAAACAGCTGCCCAGGTGCGACATTTAATATTTAATTCATAGCTCTATAATTGTTTGACTTGTCACTTGAATTAAAACCTCACCTATCCATACAATCCTCTATTATCTACAGTGTACAGTACAGCTGATCCTGACACAGTACCTTCAACAAATCACCAAAATCAGACGCTTAGTCGTAAACTGTACTTTTGGAAATACCAATCAGCCTATTCCGTGTGCCTTTGGACCACTGAGGGGCGAGGCGACCATGCTGTACACTAAGCAACCAGTTATTAATATACTGTAACTATTTTAAATGATGTCAACTTGGAATTAATGTGCTGTCTGGAAAAGTTCAGAAATTCCAGTAAACAGGCGGAATGTTAATTAAAAACGATAAAAAAAAATAAACATAATATTTGAATAGTTGGAATGTGCTCATTAAATAAATAAAAACACTACTTTCTCTCTCTCTCTCTCTCTCACTCTCACTCACTCTCCTTCTCTCTTTAATAATTAAGAAAATGTCAATTGCATCACACTGCTAAAATCATTGGCAACAGAGTTTGACTGTTACCATAGCGACAATACTCAGAACAAACTAATAACAACTAATATCAATAAAATGCTGTTAAAATTTATATATATATATATATATATATACACACACAGTATATATCAGTCAAAAGTTTGGACACATCTTATAATTCCATGGTTTTTCTTGATATTTATTTATTATTACACTGTAAAACAATGCTGAACGCGTCCAAAGTATGCAATAATCTTCTTTGAAAAGGTGATATTGAGATGTGTCTGTTACTTATTTATGCTCTTTAAAGCCTTCATGACGACTCTAATCTGAGGTGCTGTTATTTATTGATTGTCCAAAATGAACCTTTGTGTTTTGGTCTTGCTTTTCTGGGAAGGTCTTTGTGAGAGACGGTTTTATTATGGTGCTTGATGGGCTTTGCAAAAAAAAGTTTTATACTGTATACACACAAGTGACCTTCCCAGGAGAGCAAGACCAAAACACATACTGTACGTTTATATATACTGTACATTTTATACTTTTTTGTCTCTCCCGTTTCAACTTGATTTGATTTCCGTCTACCGAGTCTAACAGCAGTAATAAGAGGCTGAGTAATCTCCACGGTAATGCTCTTACTGTATGCTATATAAACTATAAACTAGAAAATGTGCCAAAAACATAGCCATTAGAGCATTAGCAACAATATACTGACACCATTATATTTTATAATGTTATAAGATAAACAATAACAAATTATCAAA
This sequence comes from Clarias batrachus, assembly GCA_003987875.1. Classification (NCBI taxonomy): domain Eukaryota; kingdom Metazoa; phylum Chordata; class Actinopteri; order Siluriformes; family Clariidae; genus Clarias; species Clarias batrachus. The sequence goes on from QMIH01002012.1 coordinate 30,840, forward strand.
ATCTTTAGATAGACAAAATGTTATTAAAAGGTCATTGTGTTATTGTTTGAAAATTGGGATTTCCTTTAAGGAGCTTTGCATTTGCAGGTTTTGATGCTTACCCTCCTTAGCGACAGGTATGGTGGGGAGTGGCGTGGTGGTGGGAGGCCTGGTGGGAGGACTGGTCGGCACCGGGACTAACAGAACACACACCGAGAGAAACACACACAAAGAGAGATGGAAGAGGCAAGAGAATGAGCATGTAAATGTTTGGGTTGCACGGTTTAAACCACCAGCTGTCTTGGATTTATTCTTCAAGCGCTAATCTATAGTCTACGCACTGCTTTGGTTAGGAAGTGAATGGAGGATGTGAGGATGTGGCATTTCTATCCCCTGTGATCTGTCTGATGAGGTGTTTGATTCGCTGCCTGATCAAGCTTCATAATTCATAAGATCAGTGACAGTGGATGAGTGTTTACCTGTGTGAGGATAACCAACACCACTGTGTTTAACATTTCACAAAAAAATTCAATCAAATCATAAATTGAATATGTGCCTGGAAGCTGCCATATGCTGCCTCACCGCATTCACAAACACTGTGAGTAATTATCACTTCTGTGGGTGTGTAAGTGCACCTGCGTGGTTGTGTGTACGCGTGAGTGTCTAAGTGTGTGTGTGTGTGTGTGCGCGTGTGTGTGTACAAGCTGAAGCCTGTGGTGTGAGCAATCTTGGAAGTGCCACATCTATAGACTGGATTGTGTGACTGAAAATGGCACATAAGGACATGCAGTAAATGTGTTAGGATTATTCTTTGACAGCGTTGAATCTGTAGTTATTAAACATAATATGAAATTATATGTAGAATATATGAAGGTGTTTGTGATTTACATTTATACCCCAGTTTTGGATATTGATTATACCGTAATGCACCTATAACCTTTTCCCACCTTGTTGCAGATTGTAGTAATATGATCACGTACATTCCTTCTCTCATTTTTTTTAATAATAAAAAAAAAACTTATCCATACCATTCTAGTGAATATGTACTGTACGACATTTACCACTTATATACAATCATGTACATGGGAACAGTATATATTATTATAATTATGCAACATTTTACCTCATAAATGTACCTTAATGTGCAATTCTTATATATCTGCCCGAATGCAATATTCTATACAGAAAATCATATATTTATGTTTCTTTACCCTATTTGTCATAGTAATTTTTCATTTTAACACAGCTATCGTCCGTCCGTCCGTCCATCTATCTATCTATCTATCTATCTGTCTATCTATCTATCTATCTATCTATCTATCTATCTATCTATCTGTCAGTCTGTCTGTCTATCTATCTATCTGTCTGTCTGTCTGTCTATCTATCTGTCTGTCTGTCTGTCTGTCTGTCTGTCTGTCTATCTATCTATCTATCTATCTATCTATCTATCTATCTGTCTGTCTGTCTCTCTATCTATCTAGCTACAGTATATGTCTGTCTCTCTTTCTATAACCTCCCTGATCCTGTTGGCAGCACACACTCACGTGTTCTCTGGATGGCGGTGACAGCGGGACCTTCTGTCTCCTGTAGCAGAGCGTAAACACTGATTTTATACTGCGTGTTTGGATTCAGGTCGTTAAAGCAATGCCTGGCTTCTGATCCGTCCARCCTCACTTCCTGCTTCTGGCCATCTGCAATACAACATGGCATTAATAAAATACAGTGAATCAGAAAGGTGATTATGCAGACATAGAAAAGGATATAAACAGAATAAATTGTGGTCTCTTCTTCCTGTTTAATATCTAACGCCCTTGTCTATAAGTTTATGTCTATGAATTATTACCATGCAGTGCTACAGAGAAAAACACAATGATTGATTCGGACAGCCCGGCCTGTGCTTGACCACGAGGTTCATCTGCTGATTTGGATTATCGATAAACAATTATTTTCATAATGAACAAGTCTTGAATGATGCACCTGCCTCCACCTTGTGACAAAGAATTTTAAATGCTTTTACAAAAAAGTCTATATTCTGTTGTTGAAAAAAAAAAAACATGTAATTGTTAACATCAGCCTAAAACTAATGAATATTTATCCATGTGTTTATTTGTCTTTTCCATTGTTGCTTAAATTATATTAATAATACAACTCACATGCTGAACCTGAGCAAAGTTACAATTAAAACAGCTTTGAAATCTTGAGATGCTTTCAGCATTGCAGCCTCGGACCTGAATGAGCACAAAAACCCACCTAACTCAAGCAATCTCTAAAACTAAAACATATTAATCAAATAATCGAATTTTCAAATGACTACAAATTTAATCATAGCAACAAAGAGCATTTATTCCTGATTGTCTGCTTATGAAAGTTTAATTTAGTCAAAAAWTTTTACGTAGCATGTGAACAATTGGTCACAACATTAATTACTGTTGTACATTTTCAGGTGATATTACAACACATGCTCACGGACTTGACGCTTTTCCCAACCAATGTCTCCTCGGCCTCCTGACCCGCCTGCCTGCTGTAACACCTGTGCACAATCCTGATAAATTGCGTCTGTGCTTTCTTCTGCTTCTCCTTCCTGACACCATTTGCACCTACAGCTCTCCTTCCTGCTGCAGTAAATAATCTCACCGGGATGCCTCAGAGACTTGTGAGTCTTAAAAAAATGTGATGATTATGAGCTGCATTTTGCCTAAACCATACTGAAACTCAATGCGTTCCTGACTAAAGTCCTGTTTATTAACAGAATCAAAACTGTTTTTCTTTGTGTTTCATGATCAAGAACTGTGATACTGCTATTAACCATGTGGTTAGCATCAAAAACACACAGGGAGATACACTGTATGTTCCTTCGTTTTAAATATAGTTGATCTAAAGCTTTTTCTTAATGCACTTTTTTTTTGTTGCCTTTTTTGTTTGTTTGTTTGTTTGTTTGTTTGTTTTGGCTAGGTCATTAGTCCTGTTGAGTCCTGGATTATTATAAAGCTTCTTGCAGCAAAGTTGTGATAATTTTTTTTTTTTATTAAAAATAAATTCTCATCATGCAGGGGACTAACCACACCTAGTCCCTATTCCAGCCACCTTAAACAATATTGTGACATAATGACATAATATGATACTCAGTAACAGAGGAATGCCTGTCAGTCTCAGTGATGGAGGTGTGACCACGATTAGAGTAGATTAGATTAGAGTAGATTAGATTAGATTCAACTTTATTGTTATTGTGCAGAGCCAATGAAACAAAGTTAGCATCTAACCAGGGGTCCAYTCACCCCTGRTGGCTYAGTGGTAGGTGCTTCGCCTGCCACACGAAAGACCCGGGTTCAATTCCCGCGCTGGATTGAATTTACTTTATTTGCAACAAATTCAAATATTGATAGTTCTGTTTACTTAAAATTACTTAAAGTTATGTAACTGATTACCTCAACTATTTTGAGTTTTGCCAACTTCATCAGGTTTACAGTGTAAAAGTGAAGTAGAAGAAGAAGTATAGTAAGAAGTATATTGTCATTTTGTGCTAAAGGATCTTGTCTATCATACAATACACGAGGAATTAGAAAAACTCTGTATAATCCTCACACCTTCAGTAACCGGTTGCTCTCTCAGAAACGGACAAGACATGACTGCGACAGATTTGAGAAAATTACCTCCACTTGTATAGACGCAATCGGGGGATAGAATGTTACATATGATTAGACACACACGGGTATTAACACACGAATGATGACCACAGACACACACATGTATACATATACTGTATTTATGTTTAAATACATCCATCCATATATTCATGCAAGATACTTTTCTTTTCCCCGCGGAGGCAGTTCGTGTCAGTCATGCTCTTTAACCAATCAGATGTGA
>QMIH01002012.1:43990-58568 GCA_003987875.1 Clarias batrachus
AAAAAATGTCCCGCATGTCTGATCGGCTTCTCTATATCGGCCATTATAGAGACTTCTGATCAAACTTCTCAAAGCTATTATCGGCTGATTATGATCGGCGACCGATCAATCGAAGCACCACTACTCTTTACAATAATCACATTTTGTAGTTTTGCAGCCATATATAAAGACAGGCACATTTTCAGTTTATCCAGCTATTTTTACTTAGTGCAACTTTTAACATTCAAGAGAAAGTGATAACATCAACATTTTAGAAGAACATTTAAACAAACAATACAAATCATTGCTTTGGAAAAGGATCATCCCTTTACTACTTGTAAACACGATCAGGTGAAGCTAATGACTTTCTAAATGGCACACGACGCTATTTCACTTTCAACTGTGAACAGCTCTGATCATTTTGATTACCTCAGCATAAAAAGCTGGGGCATTTCAGTCCCTTGTAGTGCAAATGAAGCAAACATCCATAAGTGGCAAGGCTCTATCAAATATCTCTAGGATTAAGTTGTGAACAGGCACAAGTCAGAAGACAAAAAGAGATTAAATGCTTTACTACTACCTAGAAGCACAATGATATCTATTATTAAGAAGTGGATGTACTAAATGGGAATTTAGTACAACACAAACCTTCCCTGGATCAGGACATCACTCTAAACTGAAGAAGAAATCTGATCGGAGAGTCYACCCAGAGGCCAACAGCAACTCTGAAGCAGTTACAGAAATGTATGATCTAGAGTGTTCATTGTGTTCATGTGACAAGAATAACACAAATTCTCTACAAAAGCCACTCCTCAAGAAAAGTCACATGCAAGCAGTCACAACTAAGCTTTGCCAAAATGCAGGTGGTTGGATGAGACCACTTAATTGAATTATCTGGCAATTATCATCAAACAAAATGTCAGACAGAAAAGCACAAAGCACACAGAAAAACTGATCACACAGWGGTTGAAGGAGAAAAAGGTCAATGTCCTTGCATGGCCTAGTCAGAGCCCAGACTTAAACCCCATTGAAAATCTGTAGAATGATTTAAAGACTGCAGTCCACAAACGGTCACCATCAAATCTGACTCAACTTGAGCAGTCTTGCAAAGAAGAGTGGGCAAAGATTGCACCGTCTAGATGTGCAAAGCTTTGTGTGCCACTGAGAAGATGATTATCCTCGCCTGATTGAGTTTACAAGACATGTTTAGGGCAGAGTGATTCTTTTCCAAATCAGTGATTCTGTTTATTATTTTTACACAGTTGGAGAAACAAAAACTGTGCAAGTCATCTTTCAGGCTGCAAAACAACAAAATGTGATTAATTTAAAAGGGGGCGATTCTTTTCTATACCTACTGTATAATTATGAGACTGGTGTTGTGCTTAGTGTTTGATTGTTTGTGGAGTTTTAAATGATAGGATTAGTGCTGTGGTTGGTGTTGGGTTATCTGTGGTTTTACGAGAGATGGGGAAAATGCAATTCATGCATTATCATAAGCATTCCAAAATATATTTTTTTAAATATATATATTTTTTACTTTACATACAGTACAGTACTAGGCAAAAGTCTTGCAACATGAATGTAAGAATGTCTTAAAGTTTCTACATACAAGAAATACTATACAAAACGGTAATTATTCAAACAAAGTCAATAATTAGTATGACAAACCCTTTACTAAAAATCTGGGGTCAGGTACAATTTTAGCTGCTTAATTTTACTGAACATCCAGCAAAACCAGCCTTAGTTCTTCTCAGGAGTTTTGCTTTTTTTTCATGCAAAACCCAGAAACTTTCTTTTTGTTTGTGTGTGTGTGTGTGTGTGTGTGAAAAGGGGTCATTTGCATAATATGCTGCCTTCTTTTCTGGTCTACAGATTGTTTCCAAGAAGATGTTTTTTTTTTGTTGCTAGAAATACTAATGTTTGAAAAAATAGTTGTTCCTTAATTTTTTTTTTTTGTACTGAAATCATAATCACGTCATAAAATAAACATCTATATTGTAATGTTTGCATTTCAGATTCTAAAATGCTGTTATTCTTCTATAATGGTACAGATGGCACAATCATATATGCTAATGCAATGGTTTCTTTGGTGAAGTGGAACAGTAAGTGGTAGCTCAGAGGGTTAAGTCACTCAGTGACAGAGCATCTCCACTTTTAGCTGGTTGTTTGCTTAAGTTTGCACTACCAGGAACTGAAATGCTCCAGCTTTTTAATCCGAAGTAATGAAAATGACCAAAGCTGATTGGACCTCACTGAGTGGAAGGTCGGCAGTAAGAGGTAGCCTTAGTTGGGCCCTTAACTCTATCTGCTCCACTGTATCTTGACTGACCATGTGCTCTACAAAGGAAGAATTTCACTGTGCAGTAATGTAGTGTATACGTGACAAATAAAGCCTTAATTCTAACTTGGCAGGCAGCATAGCATTTCGCATTTCATGTGGTAGAAGAAAATTATTGTGACAAATGTTTAAAAGAAAAAGTTTTGTTTTTTAATTGTGAGACTGACAGAATCGCAATACAGATCAAATCGGCAGCTAGGTACAGTATTGTGATAATATTATATCGGATGGTCCCTGGTGATCCTCATCCCTAGATTTTACTAAAGGGATCCGGGCTGTGTTTGACGTTTGTGGATTTGCCGATGAGATTAGTGCTGTGTTTGCTGTTAGGTTACCTGTAGTTTGACTGAACTCGACTTTTTCGCTCTCAGCTTTGTCTTTGTATATGGCCGTGAGAGTGACCTCATACTCGGTTAGAGGCCTCAGACCCGAAATCAGATAGGAATTCTGATTACCGTCGATCACCATCTACAGAGGGAGAGAAAGATTTTTTTTTTTTTTTTTTGGTCCATTATTTTATATAAAGAATGAGAGATAAAGCTACAGTCCTTTGAGGCCTCTATATACAGATAGACAGATTAATAAGTAATAACAAATAAATATTTGTAAACAACAGTGGTAATAGCCCGAAGTGAGTTAAAATCTTAGGATTAACAAAAATCTGTGGAAAATGACAGAGAGAAACGAAAGAAAATGGGAGAGATGAGAGTCTGGGGGTATTGCTTGTTTGTTTCTTAGCATTTTTAGGCAAATATTAAAGGAAGAAAAATATTACACAAAAACAGTGAGACAAACAGTGAGAGAGAACATTATAAAGAATGAGAGTTGTGTATGCTAATATAATGGTACAAAGCATATGTGGCATATACTGTATATTGTTGATCTACACACAAGCTTAGCACAGGTTTTATGGGTTTACATACAGTATACTGTATACAGTATGTATATATGGAACTAAGTGAWGGGAGATTGCTGTGAAATGTAATGAATCTGATTCGCACATCACATTTGGTGCTCAAGTCATAAAAGCTGATAAAACAGTAATAAAAACATGAGTGCCTGTAAACATTTGTTTGGTTTTGGTTGTGCTGGTGTACAGGAGGTCGCTGTGTGTGTGTATGTGTGTGTGTATGTGTGTGTGGCTGCACTACCTCTCTGGTCTCTCCTCCATTGGCTGGCGTCCAGGAGAGCTTGTAGAGGGAAATGTCAGATGCCGCATGCTGCCAGCTCACTTTGAAACTGTCTGTGGTCACCTCGCTGCTCCTCACGCTCACCGGGGACGGAGCCCGCTCTATCACACACACACACACACACACACACACACACACACACACACAAAAAAAAATGAATAAACACTCCTGATGGGGCTCAAAAGAGATTTGTACACACTGTGCATGTGTTGTCACGCTCACTCGTTGTGAAGCTATCTGTGAGGGGATCGGCTTGTCCCTCGTCATAGATGGCGGAGATGCCCACGGTGTACTCTGTCAACGAGTTGAGGTTACTTAGCAACTTTGTGGTAACTCGACCCACTTCGACCTAGCGAGAGAAATKAAATKMAATTTTCATTAAATTAAATGCTTACACTGCCCCAGACTGTTCCATGAAGTTCTATTTAAATTCAAACAGTGATGGTTTGTTGGGATCGTTAGCGATGGATTAGGGAAGATTTGTCTTTGTTTCCTGAGCCTGAGTCTAAATTTTTTAAATAAATTCAAGCACAATCTAAGCAATACACTTAACAATCCTTCAACAGAAAAAAAACGGAGCGTAATCGTTCAGCGGAGTAAATTTTCACCTCATTGGTCTGAACTCCGTCCGTCTTCACGTACATGATGCGGTAGCCCCTGACTTTGCGAGACGCGGCCTCCCAGCTGAGCTTGGCGGAACTGTGAGTCACATCAGTGATGTGGAGATTTTGCGCGGGACTGAGAGGAACTGGAGAGAATAAGAATAATGAAAAGAAAGAACAACAAAACGTTTTCACACATCCTGAGACGCCGCACTAAATTATGCTTTCGTGTCTGATCTCGCTGGCTATCTAGCTAGCCGTAGGACTGTTTTGTTAGCCTGCATTCATGGGGAGATGAAATGTGATGGGTTAGGGCTTCTTTCACACTGGGCTTTTTGTCCTTAACTGCTAGTGCACATTTTATATTCAATTCTTCGGAAAGTGGCTGCGAGGTGTGCTGAACATGGCGCCTTTTACCAAGAAGTGGTGGCAGCTTTTACTGTATGATCACAAAAGGTAAAAAGAGACTCGGAAAAGCAAATAATTATTTCAAGCATTTCTTTCCTTTTCTTTTTCTTTTTTTTTTTGACCCCAGACAACGAAGCAGGWTTCAGCAAAGCCAGGGGACAAAATACATGCAAGATTGGCCACGGAAAAAAAAAAAAAAAAACTTAAGATAAGAAACGTAGAAATGTTGCCAAATAATGAAATATTTAAATGTCAATTTTTTACATTACAATGTAACTAAAGTTAAWGAATTGTTTATTTTATAATGCAAGCAAGTTTGCTTACACTAACTGTGGCTCAGTGGTAGCATTGTTACAGTTCCAATGTGAGCAAAGTATGAGCTGCTTTTTCAGTTGGTCTAGATTTTTTTTTTTACTTTTTCACAAAAAAACAAACAAACAAACAAACAAAAAAAAACACCTGGGGTACTATACTAGAGTACAACTGCTCCACCTCGCCTCTTCCCCGGTGGCCAGCTGTCATGGTAGCAATGTTGTTCAGTATCTGAGTACACTTAGTGTACATTGCCACGTTCTCCCAAACAGTAGGTGGCAGTATGATGTACAAGGAAGTCAAACTTCGCACTGTGCCTGATATTATTGATTTTTTTTTTCAAGTCTCACTGCTGGGCTCAGATACAGATCAGAAGTAGTAGTATTATTTTTTTTAATGTTCATATTCAGACACACTCGGACACACACTTACGCGTGGTCTCCTGGCCCGTCCGGGGGTCACTGGCTTCGTCTCCGTACATGGCGTAGACTGTGACTGTGTACTCGGTTGCAGGAGTGAGACCATCCAGCTCGATCTCACTTACAGTCTCTGCTACTTTAACCTACACGCTCACATTCACATTAAGGTAAAATGTCAAGTTAAATTCTTATGAATTTTGTACAGTACATGTTCCTGTCAATACCCGGAATGGTAATATATTTACAGCCCTCTGTTTGGTGGACCGAGCACAATTTGTTMTACTCAACAGGATCAACAGACCATCTCACTGCTCATACTTTACAGTAGTCGTGTTTAGATTAGTTACTAAAACAAGTCTCAGGTCGGTTTAGCACACCCTCTCACCTCTTTTTCGTCTGACGTGCCTTCGTCACTCAGCGGGGCGTACAGGATCATGTATCCAGACGCCCCTTCTGCAGGAACCCATTGCACTCGCATGCTGTTGTGCGTGATGTCAAACAGATCCAGGTTATTCACCATGGGCAAGGCCACTGGGAGGCACACAGAGAATAYTCTCAACTCATCACTTTTACATTAAAAAAGAGGSAGACAATGGGAGACAAGATGACTTGCGCTAAATTCTGTATCAATTCTGTTATAAATGTCTCTGCATGAAATCATCGTCTGAGAAATAATTAAATGTAAACGCGATAGCTAAAGACACAAATCTATTTCATATTTAGTCATAAGTATTTGTTAGTAATAACAATAGTTGAGAATCAGTGGTGAAATTATGAGACCTTATATGCTACAGTTCACCCTCTTACTCCCAAGAAGTCATTCACATCACCATAGCAACCGTGGCACAACAGCTGAGACTGGGRAGCAACAGTAATTTTTGGTATTCTGACAGATATCTGTCTCAGCTAACAAAGCTGAATATAAGTGAGTGGATGAATTAATTAATAAATGAATGAATGGATTGATAGATAGATGAATAAAGAGATGAAGAGAAATAAAAAGAAAAACTTTCCTTTGTACAATATTAACAATATTAGCATTCTCTCCTTCACTGTCATTGTCTCTTCTTCATTCCTTACTCTCTCTGATTTGAGTTTGTTTTCTCTGGAGTATGAATGTGTGCTTGATGATGTAGGAGTGCTTTCATGGTGGTCAGGACTGAGATTCGTTGATGACTGCATGTTTGTTCTGGTTGGGGCGTGGCCAAGGATGCCAGAGTCAGGTACTGTAAATGGGAAAGGATCCCATTTAGTGACTGTGTGTTGTGGCTTGTGAGCTCTGCATGCACGTTTTTCTCTCCGTCTCTCTCCGTCTGTCTTTCTCTCATACAGTGTTGTGTTCTTCTCTTTTTTCAGCTCACAGCAACACACACACACACACACACACACACACACACACCAATTAGCCATATTCTCCTTAGGTACTGTATGTGTCCTTTTCCCACTTACCTATAAGATACCTATAAGATAATTTTATATATATATATATATATACAGTATTACATTTTATTGCTTCTACTTTGCTTTTCCTTGGATTTAGATTTTATAATCAGGAAATTTAATTAAAATACTTTTTTAACAAAGTATTCATCTTTATTATGTTGATAATAAAGTAATGCGCAAAACAACCTCAAACTAAATTTAAAAACTGATCGTATTGAGCATTTGTGCCATCTCTAATAAAAATAATCATTGGATTCATTGTTTCAATAATCAACAGATTAATCAATTATTAAAATTGTGAGTTGCAGCATGTGATTACATTGAGCACTGGCCGGAGACCTATATGCATTTTTTTTGTTCTGTGAATAAAGCATTTAATCTTACATAAAAATTTACTAATAACACCAACAATAAAACTAATACTAATAATAAAACTACTAATGATAACACAGTGGCAAAAAGATATGTGAACCTTTCTGGAATTTCATGGTTTTCTGCATTAATTTTTCATAAAATTTGATCTGATTTTGATCTAAGTCAAGAGTATTGATAACGTGAGATAAAGATAACGTGCCTAAAATAATAACACACAAAAAATCTGTTCTTTCGTGTCTTTATTGAGAACAGCCACAAAAACCTCATAATGCTAGTGGAAAAAGTATATGAATCCTTGAGGTAATATAAAAAATACTAAAAAAAAACAGCTAATTTGCATCAGGTATTAGCATACCAACTAGCCTAGTGTAGACTAAAGGTACTTTGACTGATAAAAACCATTGAAACTTGAACTTTTTCTTGCCACTGTATATAGCTGCAATCAGTGATTAGGGATCAAAACACCTTGTGTCCTGACTCCTTTGTGCAAAAGCAAAACCAGGATCGACTGGGGTCACGTTTAGATGTACTAAATTTGAAAGGAATGCATCAAGCTGCCACTGAGAAATTACCTCAGTTCCTGTTTCAGTGACCCGTACTAGTTTTAAATGAACTTGAAGCATGTTTCTTAAAGTTGGGTCATGTTGCTGAACATTTCTGTCAGGTCTGTACATCTCAGTACATTAAACTGTTCCTTATATGCTGCTTGCTGACTTTTCATTATGTTTAAATGTTATGACCGATGCCCTAAAGGGACACGGAAGAAAGAAACAAATATGTAGCTTCCTTTTTTGTGTGATGTCTGAGAGTTATCCGAGTTATTTCTAGACGATTTTTTAGTTAAGTGCACAGTTAGGGATTTAGCTAACTTAGCAGATTTGCTCCACCGCACATATGAAACATTGACAGAATGCTTAACAACCACTTTGGCGATCTCGCTTTGATTGTTTTTGCAATCACATGATGGCACAAATTCAGGATCGAGTTTGGGAATGTAAGAAAGTGCAACATGAAACTAGGTGGTGCCATGTTTGGATCATATGACTGAAAGACAAATGTTCCAAGTACTGTACGATTGTTGATTGCAGCATTTTTTTTGTATTTGTTACTCCTGCACATTCAATCGTATTGTTTGGAAAAAGATCTTGTTTTGAACATGGGTCTATAGGGAAACCTAATGGACTGCCGTGTACGCTCCAGCAGCCAAGTCCACCATCAAAGCGATTAAAAGAGATTACAATGGTTTGAGCTCTACAGCTGCTTTATGGGTTTATTGTCTGAGCATCATGACCAGGGACTGTAAATATCCTCCAGGAGACACTGCGAGGAAACAGCAAACAAACAAGGTTCAGCAAATTTTCTGTTTCTTTCTCTGGTGCTTGTTCGTCAATGGTACGGTATCTTGAAAGACTGGATCCACACAGACTCTTCTTGACTCTTGCAAAATCCCTGCAGCTTAAAACAAAGCTACCCTAATAAATATAAATAACCCAACCCATCTATCCATCCAGCTATGAGATGATAAAAGAGATATATCATAGGCTGAATGTACTTTGAAACAAAGAGACTCTGAGCTCAGCTGCATAGCTAAGAAAAGTTATTTTAGCTCATCAGTTGTCTATCAGTCATTGCTGACACACACACACACACACACACACACATACACACACATACACCTGTCATTTCCCTCCAGCTCCATTAACTTTCACACAAGGTTAGAATCACTGCAGTCTATCTGGTGTGTGTATTTGTGTGTGTGTGTGTGTGTGTGTGTGTGTGTGTGTGTGTGTGTGTGTGTGTATCAGTGTTTCTATGCTAAGAAAACAGGGAATAGAGATATCAATCTTGCTAATGTATTTGTATCTCAGGTGCATTCCCACTGTCTGCACTGGGATGCTGGAGGAGGTCGGGTCTGAAGTCGACTCGGAAACAGCTTTAGTACCACACACACATATTATATATATATATATATATATGAAGAGTAAGACTTGGAGCTCTCCTGAGTGATTAACAGAAGATGACTCACAGTGCCTCACATGTTATCTCACTGTTGCAGGCTGCTTCTGATCAAGCTGAAGGGGACACGTCAGAGAGCCGCTTTCATATTGTGAAGCATATGCTTCTGGAAAATAAGGAAATGTTCCAGAGAAATTGTCTCGCAGGTTTCATGCTAGTCAGATCCTAGCACTAACAAGTGTTGCCCTTGATCAGCAGTACCTAGAAATGCAGTCTACTGCACACTTTCTGGAATGGGCATCTCCAAAGAACCTCCCAAACCAACAAAGGGTCTCAGGCAGACGTTTCAAATCCATAAAGACTAAAACAAACAGACTAAAAAACAGTTTTTTTCCTTCAGCCATGACCATGCTGAACACTGCTAAGTTTTGAGCTAGTGCACTATTCATGTTTACCGTACAATTCAGTCATATGTTTATATTAATTACAGCTTTAAGTTTCATGCCAACACTGGCTAAGGGACAAGTGCAATATGTTTTATGTATGAATGAATGACAAAATAGTGTTTAGGCTCTTATCTTGTTCATTTATGTTTATATTTTTACTTATATTATTATTWTTTTTTTTTAAGAGTGACTGTTTTTATTCTGCACTGGAAAAAAAAGCACTTTAATTTAGTTGTACAATGTCTCAYTGCTACAATGACAATAAATATTCTAATTCTAATTCTAATAAAGGGAAAGAGATATAAACAAGTTTTCCAAGGCTTTGAAGATACTCAAAGTGCTGTTAATTGTGAAGTGGAACGTGCATGACACCACCCGCTGTCTCCCAAAACCTAGAGGTCCAGCTTGGTCAGAAAGGAACCAAATAACAGATTGGACCGACAGGATTTTATGGCCAAAAAAATTTAATTATTGTATTGACCTGTATTAAAAGAGATATGGAAAGTTGTGGAAAAAAAAGTTTGCATGAATTCCACCAGAAGGATCCTGTGAAAGAAACTGGCTTTCTGTCATGAATTCCAACTCAACGACACAAAATAACAATATGCCGACTGTGAGGCATGGTGGTATGGGGATGATTCTCACCTGCAGGAATAGGAGAACTTGTCAAGATTGAGGGATGGATGGTACAAAGTACAAAGAGATGCTGTCAAAAATGTAAAAAAAAATGGGGAATGGAAATTCATATTCCAACCGGATCATAACCCCAAGGTCAAAAACTGCTGTGGAGTTGTTTGCTAGAAACAAGGATATTCTGTGTTCTGGAGTGACCCAGTAAAAGTGCTCACCTCGACCCAACTGAATATGTAAGGAATAACTTGATGGTTGGTGTCCATCAGTAGAACCAAAATATAGGGCACTTCTGCAAAAAGTATTGGGGGAAAAACCTAAATCTGCCACAATACTAACATTACTGCCAGGTGAATTTAATAACATTGATTGTCCATTATATACCAGTAAACTGGTGACAGGATCATGCGCTCTCCATATTGATGCCAGTAGGGACTAAAGGATACCCTGTCCAGTCCGATCCCAGAGTCAAATTAATGCACCGCAGATAGCTGAAAAATTTTATTATTGGCTATAATCGGAAGATCACTCAGAGCACCCAATGTATCACAGCTTGCTGAGTATTTGGCCTAGCAGGCAAAGTGTTCGAGATTGTTGGACCAGCCTGCAAATTCCCCAGATCTGAATCAAGCATCCATGGGATGGTCCATGACCTTGTACACCTTGCTCTTGTGCAAGTCTTGCATCTTCTGCTAATGTCCAGATACCACAGCACACCTTTAGAAGTCTTGAGGAGTTATACGTCAAGGGGTCAGAGCTGTTTTAAGTGGCACAAGGGCACCCAAAATCCAAGGTAGCGTCAATGTTATTTTTTATGTTGTGGCTGATCAGTTTATAAAGGTGCTAAAATATTAAATACTAAATATCGACTCTAGGGAGGTACTGTATTCTAACAGTAACTGGTTAGCATTTTGCACCTCCGTGGTTGGATTTCTGAATCTCACCTCTGGTCCTCACATGCGTGGTGAGTTATTAAAGTTTTGTGTTGTTGGCTTTCTGGCATTTCCAAAATGTTCTTTAGTGTATAATTGGTTGTGTGAGTGCATCTGTGTGCTCTGTAATGGGTTGATCCCCCATCCAGGGTGTGTTTCCCACCTTCTTTGGTTGTTCACAACTCTACACAGGATAAGCAGTATGAAAAATGGATGGATCCATTACATTCATTATGTACATGTTCGATTCAGGGGGGAAAAGTGTACATACTGTAACCTGTCACGAAAAATATCAAATGCTGTGTATTCATTTTCTATCTACTGTATTTTTTTTTCATCTCTGAGTTTGTATTATAAATCATTTGAGTAATTATGAGCAGTCTAACTCTAGTCAGTTGTACTCAGAAGGCGCTGTGTGCATTAGAATGAGGAGTTCGGCATTCACTTTGTGACACAGCTACATAAAGACGTGCTGACGGGGAGAGAGAGAGAGAGAGAGAGAGAGAGAGAGAGAGATCTGTCATGCTGAGAGCTAGCTATGATTAAATGATTTCCCTGCAGAGACAGAATGAGTCAGTAGAGGAATTATCAGAGCAGCGGTGTGTCRGAGTAGAAACTCACATGTGGTTTCGCTGCCTCTCAGACCTTCACTGGCGGAGTTACTATAGACGGCGAACACAGCCACTTGGTACTCGGTGACGGAGTTCAGATGCTGGAGGACAACGGAGTTCTGATCACCGTCCACCACTACCTGCAAACGGTCACCACATGGAAGATTAAATATAGTACAATGCGAAGATGCAGCTCCTGTGGGAAAGAGGATACAGAAAGGTGATTGTAAAAAGCCATCAAAAGAATTAGGTTATCGCTGTACAAACAAACCACAAAGCAACATTCCTGGTATGAGTCAAGGTACTACACCTAAACAGTCCACGATCATTATCATAAGAGCAGGTGACCATCCAAACAAACAAACAAACAAACAAACAAAATATATTAGAGAACACTGGCTGAGATTTAAAGACAAGATATAGAAACACTAAAGTGAACACAAACGAGGAAAAAAAACATTGATAGGATGAGGGAAAAGAAATTAAAACATAAGCACATAGAGCTTGTCACCATGGGAGGAGAAATGTGAAGGGTGATCCATGACAGACTGGAGAAGAAAGTAAGAATGAAAGGAAGTTTCGGAGGGAGAGAGTGAGGGTACAAGCACAAGGGAGAAGAGCACAAGGGAGAAAAAGAATAGAGAAAGCAAGGGGAAAAAAAGTGATCAAATGCATAAAAGAACCAAAGTAAAAGTGATGAAAGGAAGACAGTACGAGAGAAGGAAACAGAAGAAAGAAGAAGGACAGAAGGAAAATGTAAGCAAGAATAAAGATGTTAAAAAAAGTCTAATCATCATACTCATTTCTAAACAAAAGTGAAAAGATGAAGATGTAAGAACAATATACCTCATGATATCACTGTTTCTCCACAGAAATGTTCAAATATTAACAATAAAAACAAATCTCACCATCACCATTGATTATTTTCTTATAACAACAAAATCCTTCCCCCCTGGAATGTTAAGTCAGTGCTATTGGTATTCCTTTGTTTTAAACTTATTTGGGGTCATTAAAATGTGTACAGTACTGTGCAAAAGTCTTGAGACACCCCTCAGTCTATTATAGTACAGTACATGAAATTAAACTAAATAATGTAGATTTAATTAAAGCAATGGGAACACATGCTTTATCGACAGGTTGCAAAGTGCCTAAAGATAAATTTAAAAATTGTTTGTTTATGTAACAACCTCAGCAGCAACCTCATTTCCCCTCTCATCTATTCCAGCACTGTAAAAAATCCAACTAGATAAATATTGCATGAATTAATATTGTATTGTTGGCCCGACTTCTTACAGTAGTATTTGTTGAGACAACAGGTAATATTGTGTTCTTGAAAACTTTGGAGAAACACACTGAATAAACCAAAAAAAATCAAGTTGAGCCAGCAATTTACTTTCCCTGAGATGCAATTTTATAAAASTTTCCACCCACAGTCCAATGACATGTAGGTTAGGCTGGTTGGTGTTTACAAATTGGCTGTAGTGTGTGCGCCCTACGATGGATACCCTGCCATACGGAATAAAGTGGTATAGATGATGAGTGAGTGAACTTTAACCGAACTTTAGAATTCCAGAAACAATATTTTACACTCTCTGGTGGTATATAGACATTCGGTGAAATCTTCGGTGAAGATTCATATTGTTTCTTTAACCAGAGATCTGTGGTGGAGGATTGGGATCAGAGGGGTAATGGATGGCCTTCTGGAGGAGCATGATCAAACTGATGAACTTGCTGGAGGGGACTATAGTCCTTGAAGGCCTGGCTGGGAATCGACCCCGGCTGGAACCCGGACCCTGGAGGTGCAAGGCAACAGTGCTAACACTACACCACCCTTGGGTTAACGCTGGGTGTCTATGCAACAGCTTTAGGAATGTTGTTTAATCAGGACTGTGCTCTGTTAATTGAATTCCAATAGAACTGGGCGTACATCTACTCTACGAAGCCATCCAAACAATTTCTATTGGACTCAAATTCACATACTGTGCAACAAACTCTTGTTGCTATAGACTCTTCTTTTGTGTGTCTGACTCATTGGGGAAAGAAAAACTGTTCATCTTTGCAAGTTTTTAAAAACGTTTATGATTTTGTAATATAAAAGAATCAGTAAGAAATTGATAAGCATTAGGTATTACCCAGGTACTTTACTGACCTTTAAGCAAAATAATACCTGTATTCTCCTGTTTTATACCGATCACTGTTTAAACTTGTTTTTAAGTAATGTTTCTACTAACTACAACTAACTACATCAATGGGCTAAAATGAAAGACAACGTACCTTATTGAGCAGAAGTCAACCCTAGGGAAATATAAGTAATTGAGCCCAACCCTAGGCGGCTATACTAATCACCGGTCTGATTATCTGTCATCATCCGCACCTGCTGCTTCTCACTGGCTCATGCCATAAATTAGATGTATTTTATGCTTGAATGAGTCATAGGTCACGCTGATCAGGTCAAAGCTTCTTCTACAGAGTATTGAGTAAAGTATGGGATGAAAACCTATCTACTGTATATATTACGGTTATTGTTTAAAGATTATAGATTAAATGAAAAAAAAAAAAAAACGAAAACTGAGGAAGAAGTTATAAAGCCGCTGTACATCTTGATAGCATGTACTGCAGACCCAGGACAGTGATGCGTCACTCTCAAGCTTCGTTTCCTACGTTTGGAGTCACCGCTATTTTGCTGTTCTCGTGAAATGATTTAGCAGTTCAGACTGACAGACACACCTCCTCGGGCTTGCCTCCTCTGGAAGCGTAGTACACCACTCTGTATTTCTCCGCTGTTCCAGGAGCATGGGTCCAGGAGACACGGAAACTCCTGGCCGTGACCTCAGAGGTAACGAGTTCACTGGGTGCATCAGGAATTGGATAGGTGACAGGGTCACCTATGTTCACACACACACACACACACACACACACACACACACACACACACAC
>QMIH01002012.1:58651-89754 GCA_003987875.1 Clarias batrachus
TACACACACACACACACACACACACACACACACACACACAAATAAAGATCAATAACATTATTACAGTATTTCAAGTTGGATTAATGACATTATCCTTTCACAAGTCAATTAAAGATCATATACTGACTGTATGGATGTCCATAAATAGGTGTGTTTATTAGTCAGTTGGTGCGATGTGCGCGCTCTAGGCTCTGACCTTTGATCTCCCTGTTAAGATACTCCACACGCTGACACACGACCCTGGTCAAACCCTCCACTATTGAGCTCATGACATTAAAGTCAGCTACGTTATACACGTGGGTATCTTCTGGAGGAGACGCGATCATCCTCAGCTCGTTTTCATCGGCGTTCTTTACACCTACACACACACACACACACACAAAAGGGTGGATAGTGTATACGTCATGTGCTGTATTACAACAACGTGTCTAGCATTCAGGCATAGAGACAGTGAAACGATGGAGCAGATTGATACCGATGGCAAACAGCTCTATTCCTGCATCCCTAAGACTTTGGGCGGGGCCGATGACATCATCCTGAGACTTCCCGTCCGTGATCAGGATTCCGATTTTCGGAACGTCGGTTCTGGAGCCAGACTCGGGCTTAAAGCTGTTCTCGAGGATGTACATTAGAGCTAGACCTGCACACACACACACACACACACACTAATATTAGTGTGTCGCCATGTCGTCCCATGAAAGCTGGTTAATCTCATATTCCTCTTTTGAACTTAAACCCAAATATCATAGCCTTGTTGTTCCGATACTTTTGGAGGTGACCATGTATACCTGTTAGCGTGTTTCCTCCCTTATATGGCAAATTCTTCACAGCATTGATGACATCGTCTTTTGTTGCATGTGCATTGAGATGCCACTCAATTCTTGGATCTCCACTGTACTGAGCCAATCCTGTACACACACACACACACACACACACACACACACACACACACACACACACACACACACACACAGAAGGATTTATTTGCATATAATGTCATGCATCATATGATTTAGATATGTTAAGACGTAAAATACAAAGAAAAAGCGTCTCACCGATACGCGTCTTGTCCGAGCTGACGGAGAACGCTGTCACCAGACTCTCGAGGAATGTACGCACCAGACGGAAATTAAAGCGGCCTATACTCCAAGAGCCATCCACCAGAATAACAATATCAGCTATCGCTGGAGTTCTACATGTGAATAAAATCTCTGGAGAGAGTGAGAGAGAGAGAGAGAGAGAGAGAGAGACAGTGAAAGAGATGCCCAGTGAACTAAAAGAAAAAAAATCTCATAGCCAGAGCAATGCAATGCAAAAAAATGTTTTTTAATAATTTCAAATGACTTTCTGTTGCTGTCAATACTTTACATGCTTTCTCTTCAAAGTGTTTTTTTAGTTATTGACTGAAGTATTTTGTTTGCTTTTGGTGCAGTATTAGAAAACCAACACGGTCAAACACACAACAAGCCCATACACAGTTCATGGAAACGATTTTTTAACCCAGAAGAAGAGCTRAGCTCATCATAACCTGAGCAGATATGCACTTATCGTTTCTCTCCTGCTGAGAGTTAATTAACGTATCATAACACAACTCCATCATTCTACATAATTTTCACTCAGAATTATAGTCATTATAACAAATTATACTCTCTTCAATCCAAACGAATATTTTTTATAAGTAATATTAGAGAGAGAGAGAGAGAGAGAGAGAGCGAGAGAGAGAGAGAGAGTAAACACAGACAGATAGACAGAAGAAAAATGTAGGGAGAAAGACAGACAGAGGGAGACAGACATATAGATGAAGAAATTGAGTGATTTATAGGCAGAGAGACAGACAGGCAGAGGAAATCAGATAAACAGATAGAAAGACAGACAGAAAAAAAGCGGAAGGCAGACAGGAAGATGAAGAAAGAGTTAGCAAGACGCACAGACAGACAGAGCGATAATTAAACAAAAACAGATAAATGAATAGACAGAGGAAGGCAGACAGACAGGTGAAGACAGAAAAACAGTTTAAGACAAAGGCAGAGAAACAATGACTGACAGACAAACAGAGAGACAGACAGCTAGATATAGTACATGGTTTATTAGCTTATTAGCATCTCGAAAAAGAAGAATACATTCACCTATTTAAAAAAAACCTCAACAAATCAACGTTTTTATTGTTACAAAACAAATAATATACAGTTTTTGTTACTTCAAATATGGTTACCTTCGACCTAAAAAAAAATAATTTAAATTTGTGTACTGTATGTTGGGGAAAATGCGACATATTAACAGCAACATATTAAAAGTTTTTTTTTTCTGATTCTGTAAATTATTACACATCCTCATTCCACTTGTGTAAATTAAACATGAATAATTAACACAACATGATCAATCTGACAGCTCCCCTGTCTCAGACAGCTGGTGACCTGTAGAAAAAGAAAACACAAAGCAATGCTCAACATAAATTCAGCACAAAACACACACACACACATATACACAACACTTCCCATAAGCACATTCCCATCATAGCAGTCTCAGCGTTTGCAAGTGCAGACCTCACTCCGTGACTTCTATAGGGCGTGAGAGTGGCAGTGTGGAGAGAGGAGGCGTGTGGAATGAGTTGTTACTGTGTGGTTCCTCCTCGGGAGTTCAGGGCAGCTACTGCGTTATTGTATGTTCTCAACCAAACAAGCACACGAGAGGATGTAGGAGTCACTGAAATCCCCGAATAAACTGAAGTGGTTTGTAATGAAACCCAGCACCTGTACCATTATTAACTTGGTGAACACATGCCTAAAGCCCTAATGTGAAAATCTGGGACAGTGAGTATCAGCCATTATTGAACTTTCTGGAAGCAAAAACCTTTGTGTGACAGTTTTGATTCTGTTCACTCTGTTCACTCTGTGGGTCATCTTCTGTATGTATTACTGTGTATAATTTAAATGGTAAGTCAAAGAGGGGTGCAGAAGAGGAGAAGGGTTAGTGGTTAAGGTATTAGACTGCTGACTGGAATGGTCCCAGTTTCAAACACCACCATGTGTTGTCTCTCACAAGTCCAATTCAAGGAGGTGTGGCTTGTATACCTGTAAGTCCAATTTAAGGAGGTGTGGCTTGTTACCTATCATTCTAATTCAAGGAGGTGTGACCTGTCTAATTAAAGAAGGTGTGGCTTGTATACCTGTGTAAGGGACCACCCCTAGAGGGCACTATGTGTCCGATATTTTAAGTTTGTAAGTCGTTTTGTGTTTGTTGACTCAGTTTCCCAGAATGCACCTGGGTCAGGTGATGAGGGAGATCACCTGAACCGAGGTAGCTCATTAGATCCATTATAAAAAGCTGTTAGTTCTGGGAAACTGGGTCGAGCATTAATAATGTCAAGTGGGCATTCCTTTGATTCAAGTTATGTTATGTAACCTCCGTTTGGAAGGGCTCTAGTTTTGTTATGTTTATGTTCATTTGGCTTTGGTGTTGTGGACCTGTTTGTGTTTTTGTTAAATGTAATAGTTAGTTTGTCTCTTGTCCTGTGTAAGTACGGTTCTGTGTGTCTCCAGTGTTTGTTTGCCTCGTGTTTAGTTCCTTGTATGTTTAGTTATCTGTAATAGTATGTTTAGCCACTTGAGTGTTTAGCCAGTCGTAGATTTAGCCTCTAGTTTTTAGCCGCTAGTCGAACTGGCCTCTAGTGGCTTTAGTCTCTACAGGGTGGGCCTTTTATATGGATACACCTTAATAAAATATGAATGGTTGGTGATATTAACGTCCTGTTTGTGGCACATTAGTATATGTGAGGGAGCAAACTTTTCAAGATGGGTGGTGACCATGGTGGCCATTTAGAAGTTGGCCATCTTGGATCCAACTTTTGTTTTTTCAATAGGAAGAGGGTCATGTGACACATCAAAATTATTGGGAATTTCACAAGAAAAACAATGGTGTGATTGGTTTTAACGTAACTTTATTCGCCTGTATTATTAGGTCAGATTCAAGGGAGTGTTGCCTCTATGATTATACATTTAAGTCAAGGAGATGACATTTCTATAACTGTTAGTGTAATTCAAGGAGACACGGTCTGTATAACTGCAAGTTTAATTCAGTAGATCTAAGTAAAGGTGTGGCCCCTATACAGTAAGTCTAATTAAAGGAAGTGTAGCCTGTATAAATGTAAGTCTAATGCAAGGAGGTGTCAAAAGTTTTGAGAATGACACAAATGTAAATTTTCGCAAGGTCTGCTGCTTCAGTGGTTTTAGATCTTTTTGTCAGATGTTACTATGCTATACTTAAKTACAATTACAAGCATTTCATAACTGCCAAATGCCAAATTACTAACAATTACATTAAGTTATATTTGCAGTGTTGACYCTTCCTTTTCAGGACCTCTGCAATTCACCCTGGCAAACTGTCAATCAACAGGGCCACATCCTGATTGATGGCAGCTCATTCTTGCATAATCAATGCTTGGAGTTTGTCAGAATCTTCTTTTTAAATATTGACAACAAGCTTGCAATAGGATTACGGTCTGGGGAATTTCCTGGCCATGGACCTTAAATGGAAAAGGCATTGTTCATCATCAAACTGTTCTTTGATGGCTGGGAGAACTTGCTCTCTGAGGATGTTTTTGTACCATTCTTTTTTCATGGCTGTGTTCTTAGGAAAAATTGAGTGAGACCACTCCCTTGGCTTAGAAGTAACCCTACAAATGAATGGTCTCAGGATGCGCTTCTGTTGGCATGACACAGGACTGATTGTAGCCCTCACCTTTTATTCTCCCGGCAAGCTTTTTTAAAAGGGGGATTCATCCGAGAGAATGACTTAGCAGTGATGAGCAGTCCAATCACTTTTTGATATTTTTTGCAGAATATCAGTCTCTCCCTGATGTGTTTCCTGGCTTCTTTGCTGCRCTTCTTGAAATGTATGAGGGTGAGAGCTACCATCAGTCCTGTCCATTCATGTGTAGGGTTGCTTCTCAGCCAAGGGAGTGTGCTCACTCTAAGCGATAAGTAAATGAGGACTGGCATCTATAAATGTCAGTCTAAATGAAGCAGGTGTGGCATCTTTAGGTACCAGCCTAATTGGGAACGCATGTTGAAGTGAACGGGCCATGGTCGATTACCTCACAGTTAC
The DNA here is from genome assembly GCA_003987875.1 of Clarias batrachus. NCBI lineage: Eukaryota > Metazoa > Chordata > Actinopteri > Siluriformes > Clariidae > Clarias > Clarias batrachus. Next base: position 63,755 of record QMIH01002012.1, read on the forward strand.
ATTTATTGCATTTGTATTGTATAAGATCACGTAGAAATTAACATTATACTGAAACAAATTAGGGTTTCATGATACAAGGTAATCAATATAAAATACACCAGAACAGTAGATCTATACTTGTCTGAGTTAACATTAGAACTGCTGAGGAAGAGTATAGTTTGCGTACAGCATTTGTTTCCTGACTACATATTAAATTTTGAACATTTTGTCAGCTAATCTGAGACCCAGCTGAACCCAAAAATAGTCTGCAACTCTGGCTAAGTCTGCACTATAGAACTACTTCTGTGTCTTTAATTTTGAATAGCACATGAAGTTATGCCATCACATGTCAAGTGTGATAAGAAACGTAACTTCTGGCTACAGTGCAAGATTAAGGAATATAAATTATGTGCAAATTTTAGTGTTACTTATTCAATCGTGAATGTGTCAAAGCGGGAGACACTTGCATATTAACATGAGGAATAATCGCCTGCACTTGATGGTCATGCTGCGACTCGCCTCACGGTTGAATTGATGCGTTCACCACAATTTGCCTTCATTGCCCATAATGCCATTTCATGTCTGCTATCAAGTCTGTACAGCGTTGGAATGTAATGCACACATTCAGTCAGAGAGACAGACACAGAGAGAGRGAGAGAAAGAGAGAGAGAGAGAATCAAAAAGTTCATTTGTTGGTCTCTGTGAGGTAAGAGGGGTCATTCCTCTTGATACATGGACACAAATTCATGGTGATGATTTACATATTTTCACATTTATTTTTAATCCTGGAGAAGACAGGAAGCAGTATGGATGTATGATTCATGTTCTCATGTCTAACTTACCTCGTGTCTCACTTTAAACCTGCTTAACAGAGACGGGGACCTGCTCTGCCGAGATAACGTTTGGCGTGAGGTTTAAAAAGCAGGAAACAAATTACGTTTGCTTATCAACATATTGCTGGTCCTGCACACTCACCTCTAAACTGTCAGCGATTTTTGTTCTTTACTTTACACACTCCAGCGCCCGTGTGCACACAGAAGTGCTACCACACAAACACACACACACACACACACCCCTATGGGAAATCAGAGAACCTGGAGATCTTCACACACTTCTCAACACTAGATGAGTAGAAGCAAAAAATGTGTGTGTGTGTGTGTGTGTGTGTGTGTGTGTGTGTGTGTGTGTGTGTGTGTGTGTGTGTGTTCTTCTCACTATCCCATCACTATCCCGGTCTGCTGAAGCTCCTTTCGCAGCATTAGTCTCTCACACACACACACACACACACACACACACACCCACACACACACACACACCCACACACACACACACACACACACACACGCACACACACACAGAGACACACACACACCACATAGGTCACAAAGAAGAAAAAGGATGAAAAGTACACATAACCACAAACACTATTCCGTTTCCCTAAACCAAAATAAACAACACACACACACACACACACACACACACACACACACACACACACACACACACACACACAGTCCTATAAACTCTTCCATGACTACACGGGACACAAGGTGTGCAATATCTTAGCAGCTGTCGAGATGTAAGTATAGCTGTTACAGGCCAATTACAGCCACAGTATTAGTGTTTAATATCCTTCCTGCCCTGGGAGAAAAAAAAAGAGAGAGAAAAAGAAAGAGAGAAGAGCAGGAGGAAAGTGAGAGAGGAAGAGAAAGAGAGGGGGATAACAACAGGGTGTGGAGAGGACACACCTGCATGCCTCACAGGAGATTGTAAGAATGGGTGAGACAAAGAGAGAGCAAGAGGAAGAGAAAGAAGCAAGAGAATGACCACATGAATAAAGGAGTTCAGCATGTATGGACTCGGAGACTCATGAAAACAAAAAGAGAGATGGATGGAGACACGCAAAAAGGAAGAGGACAGAGGTTTAAGGTTTAAACTATCAGAATATTCTCCAGCGCCAGACTGCACGAATGTCCCATGGTGCGCCGTGTTTCAGGCTCAAACTCTGAATTAGATACTAAACAAATGCATGGTGCGAGTGAGTCATGGCTGCAGGTGCTGTCTTGCTCGAAACTCCCCACTGGTCCATTGCACATTTATTAAGACAGATTTTCACACTCAAGCAGCTACACAAACATTTATTCATCTTCGGTAAGCACGTGTGGAAGTAGAGGGGAACATTGGAACTGTAAACTGAGATGTGTTTTTTTTTTCTTTTTTTTGCTACATAATCTTTCTGTTACTTCCTTTATGACTTGAAGGTGAGAACTTGCAATCATCTTTACAATGTTTAAATGTAAAGGTGTAAAGGTGAAAAAATACACAGGATGTCCCACTTCACCAGTGATCATCCTACATTTATTCTATACATATTCTATGGGGAATATCTGTACTTTCTACTTCACTACATTCATACAGTGTACAGCATTTTACTATTAACTATGATGACAATCATGCATAATTGTGTGATTTGCCTTTTTTCTGTGAAACGCCTAATCATGTAGCAGGTGTTTCAGTAACAGCATGTTCACAGTAAACAGAGAAACAGAGAAAAACAGACAGCGAGAGACAGAGACAGAGAGAGAGAGAGAGAGAGAGAGAGAGAGAGAGAGAGAGAGAGAGAGCGAGAGAGAGAGATCCTCCTTTTACTATGACTTAAACGCTAATGTGAACTAATACAAGTTCAGTCTTTCAATAGTCCAGTAAAATTGCAGTGGTGGCTGATTGGAAGGTTGGGGGTTCAAGCCAGAGCACCACCAAGTGGCCACTGTAGAGCCCTTGAGCAAGGTGTGTTTCAGCAAGGTCTGAGCAAAATCTGCTCCCCTATCTGTTCTTCCTAACTGGGATATGTGAATCTTTTTTTTACTGTGCTGTAAGGTACTGTAAATGTGACAAATAATTAAATCTTAATTTTAAATGAGAAAGCAAGCACCTTTGTACTTTTGCTCAAATTAATTAAATACATTTCTTGTATTTTTGTTTGAGTAATATTTTACCTTTCGGCCAGGATTTGTGAACTTTGTCCACCAAAGGAGTCTTCTTGATCAGGGTCACGGTGGATCCGGAGATAATCCGGGAACCACTAGACTCAAATTGGGAGGGAAGACATCCTACTAGTGCACTGCTACAGTCCAGTGGATACCAGTCCAAATCCACCTACTGGCATGTTTTTGGGAGGTTAAAAGAAAACTGAAGAACTTTGAGGAAGCCCACACGGACAACATGTGACGCCGACAGTACCCTGTACTCAGGATTGAATTTGAAGCCCTTGGCCGCATTATTGCTCATTTTCTTATTATTTTACAAGAACACTCTGCAATCTTTGTGCCTTAATATGATTAAAGTTGTAAGAAGACTCTGTAGAGGACATAGTGTATTAACTGCGGTAATTTAATTTAACATGGCCATAAGAAAAAGAAAAAAGAAAAAACCCTAGGACACTAAGTTTAGTATTGAGGTTATTCATGCACTCAACTTTTATATGGCAAAAGCTTTTGGAAGATTTGTGCTCTCCTTTAAATATAATGTGCCATGATTTAGTCTGATGGATGAACTAGTCATCTACTGTGGCTTAGGTGTACTTCATACTGTACATCCCTTATTGATTAAGATGCTTTAATTAAACTTCTCTTCTTTACCCGGGATACATTACGCACATACATAAAGGGAACACTCGGCTCTTCTGAGCGAGGATGTATGAGTAAGGGTGTATCGGTTAGCTGGGTAAATTTTCACCCTGGAGATGCGTTCATCTCTCAATTAATATAAACAACACTTAAATTTATCTTTAGGCAGTGCTGTCAAGGTCTAATCAGTCCTCGGAGACAACGGCATATTTTTTAGCCTGTTTTTTTTTTTTTAAGGTCATAAACTGAAGTCTATTCATTTTGACGCCTCTGGCGCTATGGAGTAGAGAGGCGTTACTGTATGTTTTCTTCTTCTCTGCACATTTATCTAAAATTCTTGGCACAATATTCAAAGAATAAGTGGTTGGATGTTGGTAGGATTTGTAAATAATTATCAGTTGAACCAACAGATTTTTAGGGGTCAGGGTTACATCAGGGTCAAATGTCTGAGATCAGGTTTTGCTTTAAAAGTGTCTATTTGAGGAGCGCAGATTGGTAACGARAAAGAAAGAGAAGGCTTTGATGGTGGCGGAGGCGTCACCCCATCTGTTAAACATATTCGTTTCTTTCTTTTGATTAACACCAATATCCGGCTCTGAAAATAAAATAGGATGAGTCAAGGAAAAAGTACGGTAGTATTAACAGCGACTACAGTATTTCTGTATGCACTATTTAAAAATAACATTTGATTAATGTTGTCTTTTATTATATAAAGTGTAGACTGTTAATTAGAATAATATGTTTTAAAAAGATGGAAAGACGCTGCTGCCAGATGGTTAAAAAGCAGTCTAAGTGAAATCATTCAGACTAGATGGAACCAATTCTACATGGTGAAAGTAATGATTTTTTAAATGTTCTTTCACGTTAATGGAATGTGATTTACTGAAGTGACTGACTGTAAAATTAACATCCACCCAACCTAATGTAATTAGACCGCCAATGAAACACAGATAAACTTCCAATCTAGATCTTCTTTTTAAACATCAAAAATACATAATTTAACGGTAAGAAACAGATTTAAAATATATGAGCATACATTTATTCCATCCTAACTATCTTTGCACTTGATTAACCTTTCTTTTTTTCAACATACTGTATTTGTAGCTCTCCCAATCTTCAATCACAGAAGCACACTTGCGTGTCTGAATCTTTTTTTTTCTTTCTTTAAAAGATTAGATTTGACTTGGGCATCTGGTGAGAAATTTGATATTGGAGAAGGTGTTGAGAAGTAGGTACGTGTAGTATGCTGTTTCAATCAGAGTTTGTGTATAAGGGCCAGCTGAAACGAGGCCGTGGGCTGGATGTGGCCTGCAGGTCCTTGAGTTTGACATGAAATATATCTTCAGGTATGATTGAAAATAGTCTGTGTAATTGAACAAATGAGTCTTGACTTGTTTTTAGCATTGCCTGGAAGATCCAGTCATAAATTAACTTTGGTGTATAGAAATCGCTTAACTTTTATTAATATCCAGTGGATCGCACACCTCCTAGGCACATTGATGAGAAGACCTTATGGAGGGTGCAGACACACGCACATGCACATGGGAAGTTTCTCTACTAATTAAGAGAAAGATTTTCTACTAAATGGATTGATAGAGATCGTCTTCAAGTCCCTTTCACTCATTCATTCACGGCATTACTTCACTTTTGTCTAATACTGATTGACTCACTCACTCACTGACCCACTTATTTTTTAATATGTCTATCAAAACAATTTATGAAAGATTTATTTGCTCATTCATTCATTCATTCATTCACCCATTTTTTTCATTAATTGGCTCATTTGCTCAGTGATTGAGTTTGATTATTTGCTCACTCTCTTACTTACACTCTGATTCATTTATTCACCCAGTTATTGACTCATTTATTCATTGATTAATAAACTCAAAGACATATTCACTCATTTATTATCTGACTCTTTCACTTACTTACTGACTCACTGACTCATTTACTCATCGATCACTTGTCCACTATCTCGCTGACTTATTCGACCGCTCAATCACTCTGAGTTACTGAGTTACTGACTTCCTCTTCTCTGACTTACTCAACACAACCAACTTCATCCCTCTGCACAAATGTTCATCACACACACACACACATACACACGCACACACACACACACACACACACACACATCTCTCACTAATGCCATGCTACCGAAGCCAAATGCCTTTAGGAGAATTCCAGCTTTCATCTAATTCTGTCTAAAATCCATGAATCAGACATATTGAGCTAAATGTGACAGTTTAAGCCTCACAGTTTTGCAAAATGTCTTGTTCAACTTAGTGAAACCTAAACTACAGCATTTTATTTTTTATTCAACTTGCTTTTGTAAGCCTAAACGCACACGATGTCTTTTGCACTAAAATTACACCATCCCTTGTGAATCATAATGACCTTTCTGTTGTTACTTTTTTTTTTTAATAATTGGGGTTGTAACTGTACACATGTTCACTCAGTACCACTCAGTACCACTCAGTATGAGATGTACAGTCTAGCTTCAACTAGCAACTTTCTCAAATATTTCTATCCCAGAAAGATTGGGGCGCCAATCTATCTCAGAGCGATATCACTTCAGAGATATTAAATGTGTACAGGTTTGAAAAGTCAGATGAATAATATTATTTAAATTATCAATTTAAACACTTGTAACTCAGTGTAACTCATTTAAATGTAAGAAGTTGTACTTTGTTTATTTCTGATGCTGTGTGCAGCCATGCTGATTTAGCGTGACTCTGTGAACTGGAAAAAAAAAAACTCGCCTTGGGAAATTACACCCCATGTTGACTTCTGTTGTGGTGACAAATGTCACCTAATTTATAAATGTGAATCAGAATTTGCAGATGCAAATCAGTTCATTATCAGATGATCATCTTGTTAGTTCTTCATCCAAGTAACTGGGACATTTGTATACAGAAGGTACCACAAACGCTCTGAACTAGATACAGAGTTTCAGTGAAATAGATAACAAGATAAATGAACTATAAATAAAATGACATAGTTAACTTACAGGCAATACTAAATACCCACCTTACTACTTCAACAGGATTTAAAAGGGTAAGTTGCAGCCAGGTACTGCTAATCATCAACCCTTGATTAACTGAACATCAGCAGGTTTGCAGACCTACTCTATAAAAGCAGAAGTTTTGGCAGTTTGCTAGTCTGGAGCATTCAGGTGTGTGTTAACACAATGCCAAAGAGATACAGATAAAAGTAAATGGACTTGGAGAAGCAATTGTTGCTAGAGAGGGTTACAAAACCATCTCGAAACTATTTGGAGGTCATCGTTCTACAGTGAAAAAAATTATACACAAAAGTGAAAAGCAGGGGCGGCACAGTGGCTTGGTGGTTAGCACTGTCGTCATGTCGTCATGAGTTGCAGGACTCCACGACCCTGAATACAGGACAAAGAGGTATAGGTAATGAGTAAGTGAGTGAGTAAGTAAAAATCAGGACGTCCCAGCACAATCACCCCAAGATCATACGTTTCAATGCTCAGAGAAATAGGAAAAAAAAACAAAAAAAAACAAGAGCCACGTCTCAGACCCTACAGACATCACTGTGCATGTTAAAGTCCATGACATCACAATTAGAAGAAGACTGAACAAGTCCGGTTTGCTTGGAAGAGATGTAAGGAGAAACATTTCTTTATAAATTTTCTCTGAGATTTGCAAAGCTCCACCTGAACAAACCACAAGACTTCTGGAACGTCCTATAAATGTCATATAGACGGATGAGACCAAAGTGGAGTTGTCTGGCCATAATGCCCAATGCCATGTTTGGTGAAAAACTAAACAGCATTTCCACAGAAACACCTCATGCCCACTGTCAAGTACGGCAGTGGAGGGGTGATGATTTGAGCATATATTTGCAGCCACAGGATCTGAGCATCTTCCAGTTAATGAGTCGACCATGAACTCCTCGGGATATACCAGAGTACACGAGAAGCAAAATTGAGGCCATCTGTCCGACAGCTACAACATAGTCATGCAACAGGACAATCATCCAAAGCACACCAGTAAACCTACATCAGAATGCCTGAAAAATAACAGGAACAAAGTTTTGGACCTCAACCCAACTGAAATGGCGTRGCGAGATCTTAACAGGACTGTGCATGAGCAAATGTCCAAAAAACTCAGTGATCTAAAGCGATGATATAAAGAAGAATTCCTCCACAACGATGTGAGAGACTGAAAAAGTCATACAGATAATGATTACTTCGGTTATTTTAATTTCCGGTGAACATACAAGCTATTGAATCTCGGGGGTACTTGGTATTATCCACATGATTCTTTCTTTTCGGCTTAATTTTTAGTTTAAAAAATAAAGTCACGGTAAAAAAAGTTATATGTTGTTTGACTGGGAATGTATTTGCATAATACTATGATCAGATGATTTTCATTCCGCTTTTACCTCTAAGAATTAAAAGAGGGGGCGTTAACTTTTACACATTACAGGAACCGTACTCCCATGTGCATTTCGTGCACATCCACTAGGCCACCATATGTGGGTGACCAACAAGCAGGTACAGAAAAGAACTACATAAATGTTCTCCCCAAGCCATATCCACACACACATACAGAAACCACCTGATGTTGTCCAACACCTGAGTGTGTGTTTGTGTCACTGCTGATTCGGATCACTGCTTGACCCTGACATTCTGAGGTCTGATCTTACCTTCGACGATCTCGTTTCCGTGCTCAGGCTCGCCGTTCTGCTTTGCGCTTTGAGTCACTGGGCTGCTGACACTCACCTCTGACCTTGAAGCTGTGAACCAAGACACACATTTACTTGTGATTTTTCACAAAATAGACTGCTTGCTACACTTACTGTATAGTTACGTCACTGTTTCGATCTGCAGAACCTTTCATACATTTCTGAGTGCTTCTGTAGTGGTAGAAGTGTCTAAGGAGCTGAACGTACTCATGTATTTCCAATTTTTGTGCATGCTCTGACAAATATTATTAAGATTAAATCCTAATTAGGCATCGTACTGAGCATTTATAATCTCTTGCAGACATTTAAGCTAGTTTTGACTTGTTTTTGTCAAACTGGTGCATCAAGCAAAGGTAGAAATGTTTGTCTTGCGAACTGGAACACACATAGGAAATTCTCAGATATACTGTATATAGTACGAATCACATTGAAATCGTGTTGCACACACCACTACCACTGCCACTACCATCTGTCATACCTCATCTGGACAGACTAGTTTATACTGAACCCAGAAAGAGAATGCATAAATTTCTTTTTGGTTTGTGGAGACTTTTTTTTTTTACATCATGCATTATAAATAGTCTGTGTTTAAGTTCCATGAGCTTGTCCTTGATCTTGACAGGTCCCTTGTGGGCTTTTATTTTGGCACGGAGCTGTGTCTTATCCCTTGCACTCTCCATCTTTTTTTGTTCTAATAATCAAACATGCCTGAAGACACTGTAAGACCCTAAAGATCAAAATAGAAAGGATATATGAGGGGTGTTCAAGTCAAGCCAGGATCTTCGATTGTGCAGAATAACAGGACACTGTTATAAGAGTAAACGTTCCCTTATTTCTCTATATACTGTAATCCCCTGCCATACTAATGCACTTATCCAAGAGTTTCACTAGTGCTTGGATAGCATCAAGGTAGAATCACAATCTGAACTCCTTTAATGGCCCAAACATGATGAAATGGTGTGGAGCGGGGTCAAGACTGTGTAAGGGATGTAGCTATAACTATAACAGAAGTGAGGGCAGCTGGCTCCGTGTTACTGCGGCCAGGATCGTCATTCACGGATGTACAGTATGGCCTTCTTTATAACGTTAGCACCAATTAAAAGTTTCACTGCAGCTAAGTGTCTCATCGGCGTATTGTGCTTGAAGTCTGCAAATTGAAGTCTGTAAATTTGGTTTACGCCTTCATTCACAAGAAGGTCGCGGTTATTGAAGGCCGTCATGAAATGACATGTTTAAACTTTAAAACAGGAAAGCATTTTAGTTTTTGTGGCTGAAAACCTGCTGAAATATTGAGGAAAAAATTTTATAGCGTACACTAGCTTTACCAGTAAACTCCTTTACAGCACAATATATTGACTTATAATAATGCTCCACTGTAAACTGCACACCATACATACTGTAACGCTAACTACTCATACTGTAGCTCATCGTAAACTCCTTATGATGAATTCTGATCAATTCACATGCCTGGAAGAATTATTCAGATCATTCTGCAATAAATAAATTACAAAACTAATAAATAAATTGTATAAGCTGATAAATTACCTTTATATGTTCCCAGTAGTGGCTTACTATTCTGACTGCCACTGATGGTGTAGACTTTAAAGCTGTACTCTTTACTGTTATCGAAGTCTTTGATCACAGCCTTGGTGCTTTCCTTCAACACCTGCACCTCTCTCTCTCTTTCTCCTGCAACGCAAGAACATGGGGAAAAAGTGTGATTCACTGCCAGTGTGCATCTGACGTGAGAAACATTGCACCAGGTGCTGAAATTCATCTGAATGGGCACTTTTTAAAAATAAGAGTTGGTTGTGTTTTAATAATGAATAAACAAATAACTGGAGATCTCCTTGAAAAATAAAAATGGCTAACAATGAAGTTCAAAGTGTACCAGAAATACTCTAGTAGAGCAAATATTGGGATAATGATGGTTTTAGGGTTTGTTTGTTTTTTCCGGAACATTTTAAAGACTTTGATGAAATTATGTCAGAACAATGTTGCCTATATGAAGATGGGATCACAGTGTTGCAAAAAAATTTCCAAACCAAGTTAATACCAAACCGGTGGCATGAGCAGGGCTTGTTCACTAGAACACTACTGTTGATGTTCCCAAACGTATGTCCAGTGCTGTGAAAAAGTATTTGGGTTAAACAGCAGGATGACAATAAAATTAATTTAAAAACATTATAATTAAGGTGGTGTAGTGGTTAGCACTGTCGATTCCCGGCCAGGCTCGATTCCCGTCTCTGTGTGCATGGAGTTTGCATGTTCTCCCCGTGCTTGGTGGGTTTCCTCCGGGTACTCCGGTTTCCTCCCACAGTCCAAAGACGTGTAGGTTAGATTAATTGCCGTTCCCAAATTGCCCGTAGTGTGTGAATGAGTGAGTGTGTGTGTGTGTCTGTGCCCTGCGATGGATTGGCACCCTGTCCAGGGTGTACCCTGTCATGTGCCCTAAGTCTCCTGGGATAGGCTCCAGGCCCCCCCGTGACCCTGAACACAGGATTAAGTGGTATAGATGATGAGTGAGTGAGTGAGTGAGAATTAAGGAGTGGCCCTGTCATACTCCTGACTTAAAGCCAGTAGAATGACCTTAAACAGTCAGTTCATGTTTGAAACCCTCCAATGTAGCTGAATTAAAACTATTCTGCAAAGAAAATGCCAGTGGGCCAAAATTGCACCACAATGATGTGAAAGACTCATTGTGAGTAATCACAAACGCTTGGTTGCAGTTTTTGCCACAGAGGGTGGCACAACCAGTTATTAGTCCCATTAATAAGTGAAAACATCATTTAAAAACTACATTTTGTATTTACTCGAGTTATCTGTGTAATATAAAAATTTGTTTGAAGACCTGAATCATTTAAGTTTGATAAAGATGCAAAATAAATAAATCAGAAAGGGGGCAAATACTTTTTCACAGCACTGTACATAACAATGCATGCCACAAACATCATATTACAATAAAGTCATTTGGGATCTAAGATGCGCCTTATGGTAAAAGAAAAAAAAAATGAAATAACAATACAACATTCAAAAAAGCGGGAAGCTGTTGTTTCTCTGATCGAAATTCTAAGCCTTGATAAAAACTTAAAAAAGGTCAAACTAAGTGCTAATGGATATTAGTCGGCATTAATGCACTAAATGAAGGTCAAACATTAGTTGTTTTAAGGTTGTATTTGCAATGTTGCAGGTCATTTACTCAATGCTATCTCGATGTCATTCTAACTTTCAAAAACATCGTTGTCTCTACATTAAACCACATCGCAACAGTCACTAACAAAAGCAACATTGAGATTCTGGCTTGATAGGTATAAAAAACTGGAGGACACTGGAGGAGAGCTCTATCAAGACTTAATTTTTTWATTTTTTTAACTCTGGAGATTTTGCACAGAGAGGTCATTTTGCAAATGATAATTCTGCCAAAGTAGCTTTGGTGATGTAAGCTTTAAGGGGGAAAGAACACTGGATCAGGTCCAAATCAATACAGATAACTGGGACACTGGCAGGTGAGTGTGGCTAATTTTACTCGTGTGTGTGTGTGTGTGACCCAGTTTCTTGCTGGAGGTGTACGATAATAATGTTAGGGAAACAGAAATGAGGAAAAAATATATATTTAATAAACGGTCACACTCTCTTTCTTTGTGTCTTCCTCAGTGAAAGACAGCCTCACTGGTCATGTCGAACTTCMTTTTTCATTTTTCTACACCACAGTCCACTGCCCTCTGAGAGACTCTGGAAGAGAGTCAATCCATCCAAATGTGGTTGGACCACAACCTTTCAAGAAAATATTAAATTATTCACAAAAAATCCAATTCAGTCAGAACTGTCTAAGTAAACACCACGGAAGTACAAAAGCTTCATTACTAAAAGAGGACAAATATAAAATTTCTTGCATATGTTAAAAATCGTTTTCATCAGAATCAGATAAGAAGTGTGGTTTGAAATTACAAAGGGGACAGACTTGCTGTGTGGATCCTGATCACAGCTGAGTTTTGTCTGATACAACCAGTAGGCAGATCATGAAACAAAGATACTGTGTAGGCATGATGAAGTGAAAGGTCGCAGAGAATTCAACAAGACTCCTACACTTTACATTTTCTGCATAAAAAAAAACTATGAAACTATGAAAAATTTCAAAACAATAATCATAAATTATTCATTAATTGTGTTCTTATGTTCGTAAATATCCAAAAAGATTTCATTTCATTTCAGTTGACTGAATTAAGCAAAGGAAAGCCAAAACATAGACAGGGAGGGTGAATGAGGTCTGAGGTTAAAGACTTTCTAACCTATTACCATAAAGATAAAAAAAATAAATAAAAAGATACAGCAAATGGTTTATATCCTKTTTGAATATTTTGTGCAGATCTGACCATCACACCCACATGTCACTCAGCTTGATTCACCTTTCACTGCTATTATATTATATTATATAACCTCCACTCTTCTGGGGAGGCTTAATGCTAGGTTTTGAAGTGTAGCTCCAAGCTCCAAGTGCATTAGTGAGATCAGGCGCTGGTGTTGGATGCGGAGGTCTGGAGTACACTTGGTATCGGTTCAGGTCAGGGCTCACAGTGATGCTCCAACTGGTTTGGGTCTCTCCAGTAAAGAGCAGTTTTAATGCTACAGCATTCAGAGACATGCTATACAATTGTGTGTACATCTTGGTAGCAACAGTTTGGGGAATAAGCACATATAGATGCACTCAGACGGTTGCATGCCTTGAATGTAATGTCAATAATGGGCTTTCAATTTTTTTTTTCTAGGATAGAATGATCTGACAACATGGTTTGAAGTGTGAACATGTGAACATGGTTTCACAAGTATGTTAAACATTTAATTTCAATATAAAAATCTATTAAAGACAAAGATTAAGGTGAGGTACGGTATAACAGGCACTTTATTTATAAGTTATAGTATAATTACAGGATAGCCACCATGGTCACCACACATCTTGAAAAGTTTGCCCCCTCACACATACTAATGTGCCACAAACAGGACGTTAATATCACCAACCATTCCCATTTTATTAAGGTGTATCCATATAAATGGCCCACCCTGTATTCTATATAAATTTTCCTATATAAAGGTTCAATAGCACTGTAGTATTTCCTCCTTTTTAATATTTATACTATAGTATATTTGTAGTATTATTTTTTTTCTTATGGGCTGAAAGAATGTTGYACAACTTTGTTTCCTTTTCACCATCCTGGTTTCTATTTGATGTGTGAGAACTTGCCATCATGAGCTGCACTGAACATGTACTCACCTGCCTACTTTTTCTACACCTGTGATAGTGACGATAACAACTGAAATGTGCAATGAACATATCACATATGCATCAGCACATCAGCTTTTCAATTTACCTTTTAGAAACTTTATCTATGTATGCAATGGTTTTCCCTGTGTCCGTTTTCAAAAAAAATACTTTCTGCATTCAGAAATTATTTTAATTATATTGACTTGAGTTTTCAGTATTTATTGCACATCAGTGGTATTCACCTGCACCTTCTGCACTGAGATTAGTCTGTGGTTTTTGTCTTGCATCTATAAGTTTAATAGTGTTCTTATTACTGTTGTAGTATCACTTGTCACTGTTAGTTAGCTTTAGCATCTTGGATTTGACAGCAGCTTTTGATACTGTGTACCATCACCACAAACTGACAGAAGTTTCTCAGTCAGTATCACTGCCTTCTGGGCTCCATCTGCTTCTCTAACTCGTGGTKTGCCCCAGAGGTCCATATTGGGTCCTAATTTTTTTTTGCATTATATCTGCTTCCTCTAGGGGCTACCTTTAGAAACATGACATTCTTGATATATGATTGCCTACAGATTTATCTTCCTATCAAACCAAATAGAATGGATCTGTATATTTCTGATTACGCCRTCTTGAAGAAATACAGTAAAATCATGGCTGGCATTACAATTCCTTCAAGTATACAAAAGTAAAAACCGATGTAATTCAATTCGACCCTCTTGCCTTTCCTAGCACTATCGGCATTTATCTTGTTTCTTTGGCTCCTTCCATAAAACCATGTGTAAGGAATTTCGGAGTAATATTTGACTTTCGAAAAACAGATAAACTCAGCCAAAAAAAGCAATTTCTTTCAATTCAGATTACTTTCGAAAAATGGAGACTTTTCTATCCTTTCTATTCAGATCTTGAAAAGGCTACATATGCATTTATTAGCTCCAGGTTAGATTACAGTAATGCATTGTACAATGGTCTCCCACAATCATCCCTGAACAGGCTACAGCTGGTTCAAAATSCTACTCGTCTTTTTCTGACTAATACATGTAGGCGAGAACATGTAACCCCTGTTTTGACTTCCAGATTGTTTTAAAGTTGATTTTAAAGTCCTTACGTTTGTCTATAAAATGTTAAATAATAAAGCTCCCAAACACTTACTTGACTTACTACAGCCCCATTCTTCATCACACTTAGATCTTCCCATCAATTTCTTTTTTATGTACCAAGGACTAAGTACAAGAACGGAGGTGATTGAGTTTTGCCGTGGCGGCTCCAAAGATGTGGGATAATTTGCCCTTTAATATAAAATTAGCCTCAAATCTGACTACTTTTAAATCTTTGTTAAAATCTGTTTATTTCCTTTGGCTTTTAATTCATAAAAAATATATATATATTTTTCTTCTTGACTGGTAATTGATGGTGCGGTATTTTTGTTGTTTTTGCTTTATTGCTCTATTGTAGTATAGTACTGTTCATTGTAAAGCACTTTGCTAATGGCTCATTATAAAAGGTGTTATATAAATAAACTTCGATTTGATTTAGCATTAGCCTTAGCTTTAGTTTTTACCTTAGTCATAATTATGGTTTACATATTCCTTTTTGTATATGTACTTRTTTGTTTTGTTGAGAATATTTAATCTACACTTTAATAAACTGCAGTTGAATCCTGTTCCAGCTCCCTTTATGATAATTTACATCTGTAATATGCCTGATGAGAATTTTCTTTCTAAAATCAACACAGTGTTGAAATTATATATACAAGGTCAACACTATGTATACACTGAGGTATTAACTGACTGATTGAAGTCCTGAAATGTCTTTTAATTTACCAAGCCCAGGGCCTCTCAACTTCCTGCTAGTGATGATGATTGTCTACAGCTGGTAGCTTTTCTCCGCCAACATGAAAAGGGTTTTTAACCACACTCGTTGGATTGTACCACCTGTTAATCATGGTGTTGGTAGTACCATGATGCTTTGGCTCTGTTTTGCTGCCAGGGGAACTGGTCCAATGCACAAAGTGAATTGAATTGAACGAACACACATCAGAGCTGATTGTAGAATAGATAAAGCAAACTTTAGGCTTTTGGAGTTGCAGCCTTGTCAAAAATTTGTGGACCATGTTTACGAGTCAGGTCCATGCCTGGAAACCAGCGAAAAAATATTGAACCCTGCAAAGTTAGCCAAGACTAGTCCAAATATCCCACAGAAGCTTGTTCGTGGCTAACTACTAAACATGATACTTGCCCAGGGACGCTCAACTACATAATAGGTAAACCCACAATTCGTTAAATCCTGTTCACCAAAGCCTTGTGGTTTACTTCTATTAAAGATGAATGCTGCACAATTGCACTTCATGTTTGTGATGAGTGTAGTGTATGTAAACCACAACTGTATACTGTATKTATAATGGTCTGGCATACACACTTAGGGCCATATAGTGTGTTATGTTACATATACTCTTAACATAGTATCTTAATTTGCTGTCCTTTATGTCCATGACCATTGCAAACAAAAAAAAATGGATTTATAGGTGTAAAATCACTTAATGTACATTACACTAAACGTTTGCACAGTGTTCAGTTTTAACACAATCACAGAGTACTTTGTTTTATGGTGAATGTTACACTTACCATGAAAGAGGTATAAGTTTTAACTTATACTGTTATAACACAGTCTCTGGTTATAAGTTAATGCAACTGTTAATTTCTTTAATAATTGAACTAAGTGTCTGTTTACATCCAAACTAGGCTACAACAGAGCTTATCTTCAGCTGGCACAATGGCCTGCTGGATTTTTCCTTTACTGACCGGCTTAATATACGTTCCTTTGCTTACCTGAGCCAGAGCTGTAGAAGACTCTGAAGCCGTCAAACTCTCCTTTCGGCTCCTTCCAGGAAACACTGAGCATACCTGGGCCTAGCTCCTTAAAACGCAATCTTCTAGGAGCAGGCACTGCAAACACACACGAACGAAAAACACACACACAAACTATTTGTACAATATTCAGGTGAATGTGATTTAAGTTTAAAAGCATTCCAAGAAAGTTTCAGTATCTCAAGGCCAGAATTTGACATGCTTGTACCTTCCAATCATTGGAGGTACAAGGTGCCGCAGTGCCACGCCAATATGCCACCATTTATAAATAATCAATATATGTATATTGTATGAAATTAGAATTATTTWATTCACCAGGTGGTATTAGTGATATATATTTTTACATGTGATGCTTTAAGGATGAGTTAAAGCAACTGTCATGTCTGTATTAATCAATGTTTTTAGTATACAAATATATATATATATTTTTTTTACATAATTCCTGCTGTAGTTTGYCTGACCATCTAATCTGAAAGCAACATTACTACATTTTCTGATGCTGTCCATTATTCTTTAAGACCTAAGTCCTTGTTTTTTGTTTTCTGAAAAAGCCAAAGATTGGAAGGTACACAGTCTAACAGGATTGAATGTTTATCATCTGCAAAGCAAACACACTCATCATGAAGCAGCTTGAAATCTCCACGATAAGGTTAAGGAGTATGTTTGACTGGCAGATGGTGATTAAATTAGTCTGAGCTCTATACAAAGAGAGAGAGAGAGAGAGAGAGAGAGAGAGAGTTTTTACATCCATCTGTGTTCAAGAAACAGGTATTAGAGGAACCCACAGATGTCAAAAAGAGTCGAGTAACACGCCTTCCCCTTCATAGATTTGTTAGTAATGAATTTGTCCATTCAGCTCTGGAAGACAGACTCAGGAACAGAGCCTGACCTAACCAGAAGTCATACAGAGGAAAGATAACTCTTGCATTCCAATACTGTCTTTAAAATGCCCTTATTAACATCCCTGTGTATCATTTGAGTCGCCATTTTCAGCGCACAAGGAGAGGAGATTTGCGTCAAAATATCTGTGAACGTAGGAAAAATTATTCTGCTAAATATTTTTTATTTATTTATTTATTTCAAGTAGAAAATAATACAAATACAAACTGATTATTTTAAATTTTCTATTTTAAATCTAAATATGGCGACAGTGATTATAGGGAAGTTAAAGAGGGTGTGTTAAAGCAGTGTTGGAATGCAGTTGCAAACTTGTAGGTTCTGTTTTGTGTCTATTTCTCTTTTGAAAAATGGAACAAATCAGACAGACAGACAGACAGACAGAGAGCATGTTCAGCATTCTTCATTTCATTTCAGCTCCACAGGCAAAACTAATCCAAACCCATGCCAACACACGCACACACACAGGCACGCAAGCACACACACACACCTCACACTCATCCGGAACTGTATCGGTACTACACTACATCTGTCTAAAACTACTGTATATGCACTCATTCCCACAAACTCATTCTTGTGTTTGTGTCAGAGTTAGCAAGCAAAGATGCTACAATACATTTTACATACCCACACTGATCACCTGGGAGACCAGTATGAGAGTTTCGTACAGGTATGTAAAGAACAGCCTGATTACTGCTAATATTAGAGATCATACAGTAAGGATGCATCAAGTCAAGCATTGTATAATAATGTACCAAAGACACAAACCTTTCGGCAGGGCTTTTGTGATTCTGTAAAATGAAGATCTTTCTCTCTTCTGGACTGGATGCTATAGTACATCCTGGTTCAGTCCAGCGCTGTTTATTCAACACATCACTTTATGCATTTGATTCATATTGTTGATGCTCAGTCTTAAAAAATCGTAAACTTAGTCCTCTTTTTTCAAGTCAGTTTTCCGTATTGTTCAATGTGGGGAAAAAATAGACGTGATATTTCACATGACTCTCACCTGATAAACTATAATAAACAAGATATAGTATGTTGTTGTTTTTGGCTGCTCACATTCAAGGTATAGTTCATGTTTTTATCAAGCCAAAATTGAGGTGCATAGATTTTATTCTCTATCATTTTCCTGCTTTGCACACCGACCGTGAAGTTTGTCACCAGGACAAGATCAGCTTCGACTCATATGAAGCTTCTGCAGTAAAAGTGCTAGTGCTGGTGAAAGAAAAGAGATTTGTACTAAATACACTCTAATTTTGAAAGATACCTAATCAGTTTAGCTCAGTGGCACTGCAGGAGCTTTAAATGAGTTTCAGCTGAACTTTCTTTTTCACGCTCTGGGTGAGTCATGGTCAGTGTACAAGTCATTTATAAAGACCAAGACCTATTGTGCTGTAATGCATTCATATGCACCTCAATTTTTATTTGAGACAGACAAAATAAAACTGAAACACCCCTTTAAGGGGCTGCCAGAGCAGACCATCTGGTCTACAAATCTGGCTCTGCACAGGTGTTACACCAGATGCCCTTCCTGATGCAACCCTCCCATTCTTATCCAGGCTTGGTTTGTCCTGCATTCAGTGGCTGAATTTAGGGCCTTGGATGGGAGCATGGCATGAGAGAAGCCTTCACTATACACTGCTAGTTAAACATACTGTATGGACACACCTTATACTGTAATTTAAAAGGTATTTCTTTATTTTTATTATTTTCATCCAGAATATAAAATAGTCTCACTGAAACCGGTAATATAGAGATCTCCTTGAGCTCTATCCCGTGGTGTAATTCATTGGCTATCTCTGCGGCTGGTAATTGCAAATGAACTTTTGCTCTGCAGCAGAAGTAAGTCTTGGTCTTTTCTTCCCAGGATGGTCCTCATGAGATCCAGTTTCATCATAATGCTTTTTATATTACACTTGAAGGCACTGTATGTTCAACGGTTTAGCAATTTTCTGGTTCTTCAAAAATGATGGACTGCCCAATCTCGTTATGTAAGGACATACTTTCATATTTGTTATTTTACATTTTTGATCCTTCAYTATTGTTGTAATGTGAAAAATAAAAAAAGATAAATAAACCATGGAATTAGAAGGTGTGTCCAAACTTCCGGTTGTGTAAATGTAAATATTATTTTAGCATCTAAATTAAGTTGTTATATGTTACTTTCTTGTATAAAAACRTTTCACAAACTATTATTGACAAGCTGTTGTTATTTCCTTCCATAACCTTCCAGTAAAAATTTACAACACTTGCATTTTCATTATTTTCGATTGTGAACATGCAGGAAAATAATAATTAATTAATAAATAATAATTTCTACCCAATATGATCTCATGTTTCACGTTATAAACATACCTATATGGATTATAATACAATTATCTTCCATTACCAGCACTAAAAGAAGTTAAACTTTTATAAAATGGTGCCTGGGTTTGGTCCAGTTATATTAGGGAATTCACTATAGCCTATATGAAATGATCTCTCCTGTATCATAAATTTGTTGTCAATCCTGAAGAGAAGGCGAGTTCCACTGCCATGACTCCAGGTTGTCCAGGTAAACGTGTCTAGCTGGAAATTTAACATAGAAGGTAAATAAAACTGTTTCGAAGATGCAGTGTCAAGACTGGATTCTCAGTGTTGACAATGTTTGGACTCTGCATCCCCAGAGGAATTCAAAGCAGTTCATTATTTTGGAGTAGTGAACTGTAAAATGTGAAAGCGATTGAAGTATACATTCTCTGCAGGAAAATATTTAAAGGTCAAGAACAAGAATTATGATATAAAATATGAGACATGTTTTGCTGTGAAAGAGCAGATGAGAGCATTGTTAGGATGACAGATGTGACTGTCAGCTTCAAAATGCTTTGGTCAATTAAAAACCAGCATTAATTATTTTCCATCTGTAACAAACCAGACATGAATGTCAAACCAATTTTGTTAAAGGCTGCCATTAAACCGGTATTAATCAAGGCAGTTCAAGTGCAAATGCCAGGGCTTCAACATCACAATGAGGAATTAATGACACAAAGCGTTCATTTTAATAGTATGACGGATTACAGACAAAACCATGTTAAATAACATAGATAGTATTACACATTTCTTTGAAGCRTTCTTTTGGTACGGAAATCTCCTCTGGTGCTAGGTTCAATGTTTCTTCCCTGTCGCTTTACAGTCAAAAATGCTACCATGGCTAATAATAAATGGATCGCTTAAGGCATTCAGTCAGCATGACTGTGCAGGACTTCAAGAATTATAATTTCCTACCTAATTAGCACAGCAGCAGTGCTATATGTAGTTCCTCTCTACAGGAAGATAAGGGTCGATGAGTAATGTGCCAATATGGCAGGTGAATGAAGTGAGAGAGAGAGAGAGAGAAGGTTTGGGGCTGAAAATGTTTGCCACGCAGATCGTAACCTGTCCAGGGGACATGCTCCAGGTGAGACGGTTCGCTGCATGAACACTCTCTCAATAGAATAAGTTTTAAATCAGACCAAGGAAGATGGTGTTTGATTTGAAAATAAATTTCAAATGTAGAGTATAGCCATGAAAGTATTAAATTCTGCTTGCAGGAATTGAAAYTAGCTGATTCTGAAAATGTCCTGATGTTTTATGTGAACTTTATTAATGACAGATTAGTGACAAACTAAAGTCCTTATGACTAATCACCTTTATCCTATGATGAAAWATTTTAATCCTGAAAAGATCTGGTCATCTCCAGATTGAAACTGTTCCCATGCAAATGGCAAAAGTGCTATAAATCATGGGCCATGATATTCTGCTTTGCCAGATAATAACTGAACACATGTATTAAGATTGTGAACGTTTCGTGTTAGCTGATGCTCTTCACTACTATCCTTACCAAATAAGGAGACATATTTTAAAATAACGATGCTCATCCTTCTATAAATTTCCTGAAATAATCTGTGAATAAAATCTGTTCTGGCAGCTCATGGTGGGTAGAAACCTTTCGGTGGTATTTACTCCTTTATCTCTTCACCTGTCTGTGTTGTATGTACCGTATATAATGGAGACTCAGTACCGTTTAATACTTGATTAGGAATGGTCACAAAATGTTGGTTAATTTTCCTTATCAGCAGTTCTGACAGTGCAAGGTTTACATAAAAAAATTATTTAATACACATCATTGTTTCTATAGTAATAATGTGTCATTATTGATGCAGTGAATAGATCTATTTAGCGTGCAAGGAAGCAGTCTCCGGTGTCATATTACATTTACGGTATTTYTGTCTCATTACACATACAACTCGATGGTTAAGTGCCTTACGCAAGGGCCCAGCAGTAGCAGCTTGGTGGTGCTGGGGTTTCAACTTGAGATCTTCAAATCAGGAGTCCAACATCTTAACCACCAAGATACCATCTGCCCTTGAGTCAGCACTTTATAAGAATCACTGGTAAAGCTTTATGAAAATGCAAACGTTTTCTGACAGAATAAGGCGTTCAGAATAGAGGGCTCGGCAGTTTTCCCATAACGAGGTAAGGTGGAGCTCTGGGACATCCTGGAAGCCTTACTGTCATTGATTATTTAACTGTACGCCTCAAGTTGTGTTATTTGAGCTATTTCTAACATATTCTGCATTGTCCAAAAAATCAAACATGTGCACTCATGAATCTGACGTCCTGCTTGGTAATATAGCAAGAACTAATTTTGCCCTTAATTGTCTTACTCAATCCTGTATTTAGGTGTTTGAAAATGATAAAAGCAAGTTAATCATTAATGATAAAAGAGTTAGGTTAAATACAACAAATTCATCACAAGAACAAGGAACAAGCTTAAGTGAGACTAAAAAGAGAATTGTTAAAAACAACATCAGCATGTGTGTATAAACCATAGAAATAGAGAGAAATGGAAAGAGCTTGTTCAAATCAATGCGATTGCTATGGCATTCTGTTGTGCAGCCATACTGTAAGTTAAGGCCTCTAATAAATCTCCATCTTGACATCTTGACTCAAAGGCTCTTAGCGAGGATATAGGGTTACTGACACTCAGTATGATAAGCTTCATAAAACCAAGGTTTTTCATCCATCATGTTTCCTGATTGGAACTTTTTTCCTTTCATACAAGCACAGATGGTACGTTTAGGAAAACCTCAAAGCTCAAGCTTCACTAATTAATGGATGCACAACCAGACAATGCAACAGAATACAAGACGTTTGATTTTGCAAGCTGTTTAAAATGACGTGTGTCTGAGTTGAGGAGGGTTTGCGAGTAGGACTGACGGAGACAGTTTAAGAAAGACAGAAAGGACAAAAAAGACTGAAGACAAAGAAAGGTTTACCTTGTCCATGCGTCTGGTTGATGAACAGTGATGTTAGTGMMAGGAGAAGAACTGGACTTAGTGCCCTGATGCCCCTCGCCTGCATCCTCACAGTAAGTGTGGGGCAAGAGCTAAAATGAAGAAGAAACAAAAAAACTATAATTTAGTAGTTTAATTAAAAAATGTAAAGCATAGCTTCCTCTAACATGTTTTTTGCAGTATTGTAATTAATTCCAGTGCACTCTCAGAAATATATATAGCCATGATTTAATAATCTTTTATACCTTCATTATGCATTATTTACATACATGAMAAGATGCACATGGTTACCAATAATTTGATTTTATAGCTTTAAATGTACATAAATGGTCTGGGTTACTTTTAATACAGTAACACAGCTGTTTACACAACATAGCTGTATCATGGCYTAAACCTAAATCAGAAAAATGGCAGCAACATCGCCATGATGTGTGACAGTTATTTCACCTCAGCTACATCACACTAGTTCATAACTGTTTTTAATCTAATTCATACAGTTATTATTTTGGCTTTTCAACCTCGCCTCAATATTTTCTAGCAGTTTAACTGATTAGCAAGTAAGCATGTTAATGAATAATCATTAATCAATTGATTGCTGATTGTTGATCTATAACTCATATAAGTAATAACTTGTACACCACAAGAGGGCACACTTTCTGTTCTGGCAGTTTATAGTATTGGACATGTATTCTTAGCACAGTCACTTTACACATATATAATGTAAAATGCAAAATGTTTGACATTCAAAATCTCAGAACTGCTCAGATAGAACCTTATAATTCCTAGGGATCAACTTGGATATATCCTGACCAGCCGGACAACACTCGTCACAAAGTATACACCAGTATGCTGGTGACAGGAACATAACCAGCCAAGGCTCACCCATGCCTGTAGGKCCAAAGGCCAGCCYGTCTGGTCCAATTCCACAGAAAAGCCAATTTATCACGAATCATGGAAAAAAAAGGTAACGCTGGCCATTATAGAAAGGTATCAGAAGACCCAGTGCCCCACTAGACACAGGGCCCAGCAAGGAAACAGACCATGCCTCCAAATTCCCCAGATCCCAATCCAATCAAGCACCAATTGGAGGATTCGGACATACAAGACTTATCCATGGAGGCCCTACATCGC
The DNA here is from genome assembly GCA_003987875.1 of Clarias batrachus. Taxonomy (NCBI): domain Eukaryota; kingdom Metazoa; phylum Chordata; class Actinopteri; order Siluriformes; family Clariidae; genus Clarias; species Clarias batrachus. The sequence goes on from QMIH01002012.1 coordinate 87,546, forward strand.
AAGCCACAGCACCAAAAGGATCCGCTGCCAACTTCCTGGTTCCAGACACCACAGCACACCCACAGAGTTGTTATGATGGCAAAGGGGGAACCTAAAACCTAGTTGGTTTTAATGTTAATGGGTTTAATGATATGTCTGATTTGTCAATGTAGTTGAAACTATTTGGGCTTCATTAGTTTGTCTGACATAAATAATTTGTTGGGATCGTGTTGCTAGAGCTGCTTAACTAAAATTTACATTGAATAATTAAGGTGATTGTATTTCTAATTACAAGGTAATTATGAATGATTAACCACTTATTAATTATAAATGTGTTTGACTGTCAGTTAAGAAAAATGTGTGAAATTTGCAGTTTCTAGAATCAATCAATCTACATATCTATCTATCTATCTATCTATCTATCTATCTATCTATCTATCTATCTATCTATCTAGTAACTAAAGATGGAAGAATAAATGCTGTACATAACATAGAGTACATAATGATTGTTCCTGCTTTCACAAGCTTCTGACAGCTTACACACAAACACACACATACACACACACATACAGGCACAGTATAAACTATCAACTAGGATTTCAGACTCGATATAAACCAACCACTGTGCACTATTCACAGAAAACTACACACACAATAGTTCCCATCTGAGTTGTATGCCCAGTGTAGAAGTGTTCGCTACAAATACTGTATTGGTATTGAGTTACTGTACACGCTGTTTGAAAATATCTGAAATAAAGAGACAAAAGATGTAGCAATGCTGGAAATGCCTAACAATAAGTGTACACCATATACTAAACATAGGTGTGAAATTAATATCTGAATTTGTGTTTGGCTGTTAGTAAATTAAAAAAAACAACAGCAAGAGCTGCTAATATTATTTTCCCTGCCTGTTCATGTATTTAAACAAAACAAAAACGAAATGTTATAACTTGCCAATAAGGCATTAAACTTTGGTGCAATATTACAAGGTGTAATTTTATTTATTTATATCAGCCATAACATTATGACCATCCGCTTAATATTGAGTAGGTCCACCTTGTGCCACCAAAAACAGCAGCCTGTACTGTTCCCCTTGTGCCATCTGTGTGTTCTGACACCGTTCTATGGAGACCAGCATTAGCCTTTTCAGCAATTAGAGCCACAGTAGCTTTTATATTATATCAGAGTACATGGCCAGCCTTCACTCCCCATGTGCATTGGTGACCTTTTTTCTAGTTCACCGGTTTTAAATCCTTGCACCACTTTTGGTCGGTTCTCACCACTTCAGACTGGGAACATCCCACAAGAGCTGCAGTTTTGGAGGTGCTGGCTCAGTCGTCTAGCTGTCACAATTTTATAAAAATCCTTATGATTGCCCATTCTTTCTRTTTCCAACACATGAACTTTAGGGATGAAATATTCACTTTGCTGCGTAATATACCCACCCACTTTCAGGTACCACTGGCACAAGATATTGAATCTGTAGCTACTGTGAGAAGGGCCACACTGGGATGGCTAGACAGCTGGCTCAAAACAACTCCAAACCGTGGGATGTCCCCTGTCTGCAGTGGTGAGGACATACCAAAAGTGATCCGAGCAAGGAAAACCTGCGAMCCGACGACAGGGTCATGGGGGGCCAAGGCTCACTGATGCACATGGGGAGAGAAGACTGACCTGTGTAGTCTGGTCCAGTATAAGAGCTGGTGTAGCTCTAATTATTTTAAGAATAACGCTGGTTTTGATAGAAAGGTGTCTGAACACACCGGTTATTACTATTAATATTCTCAATATTAAGCAGGTGGTCATAATGTTATGGGCTKAATGTTATATTGGGCATCGTTTGATAAGATATTAAGTAACAGACTAACTAATACAGTCATTAAGTTAACAAAAAGTCAAACAAACGTACAAAGAAACAAGTTACCAAGAATAAAAGCTGACAAGAATATAATACATTGGTAAACTATTACCATTATGCTATCAATATCAAATTGTTAATCGATTTCTAAGCCGCTGTGAAAGGCATTGTTGAAAACTATAATAATAATAATAGTAATAAGAATAAGAATAACGTACAGTTTTCTTACCCCTTTAAAAACGACGGTTGCTTAACGGTCGCAGTAGAATTCCACAGWTTTAATTTTTAAATCATTTAAAACTAACCGTCGTTTTCTTTTCCTGTTTGATCTCAGAACCCCCACGCGCTCCACAGCTGCTTGTCCGAAGCTCG